>BTPG01000002.1:269351419-269382162 GCA_036245525.1 Semisulcospira habei | reverse complement strand
GATGTGAGGTCTTGGCCTCTCTTTTTCTTCCAGGCTCTCCTCTCATCACAGAGATCGAGGATGTCATCGGTTACCCAGGGCTGTTTGCGCTTCCTCTGCTTCCCCAGCACTTCTTCTGCTGTAGAAAGTAACACCTCTTTTATATTTCCAGCAAGGGTGTCTACGTCACAGTCCAAAGTAGCCAAGGCTGCAAATCTGCCTCCCACCTGGGCTTGGAAGAGCTGAGCCTCTACTACTAGTAATTCTCAGTCCTTTTCAGGACCGCCTTGATAGTAACTCACTTAGGTGGCATTCGGTGTTTCTTCGGTCAAGAAACTTGGTCTTTCAACTTTAAATTGATCTTACCACTCTTGAATTTTTAACTTGAAATTTAACCAGCACTGGCCCAAGGGAAGTACACCTATATGGACTTCCTGATCGGGACCTTGTCCTCTTCTGACACCGACCGCGGATCTGGGACACTCCTACTAGGAAAAGGAAAAAGAAAAATAGGAATGGACAGAAGCGAGCTAGGGCCAGCGGCGCCTCATGCTCACCGCGATCACTTGCAGACACAACACTTATCACAGATGGAACTAGCCCGTCTGCCGATTCCCCAAGCGGGGCCCCATTAGGGGACCCCGCGCGGGGAGAGCCTAGGGTGTTCGTTCCCCCCCACCCCCACTCCCCGGACATTGCACCTGCCTCTGGCACAGTAGTCCCGGGAGAGCACAGGCTAGTTCCCCCCCCCCCCCTAACTGCTTTGGTACCTGGACTGGAGGGGATGGCTGCCGTGGCGGAGAATACTTCTCCCTCGCGCCAGTTGTCCCCCCTCGTCCATCAAAATTCGCCCGCAATGTCAGTTACTACGGACTGCCCGCTCCCTCTCATCATTGACGAAACTGTCGTCGATGCGGAGGCGGGGGACGGGGAGACTCTACTTAAAACTCCCTTTCAACAAGTACGGAACAAAAAAAAAAACAAGTAAACAGCGTAATAATCCAAATGTATCTGATCTTGGAGGGGGCGGCGCTGGCGCCACCGCCGAGGTGTGGTGCACTTATCCAGTGAGAGTGCATGACCTGGGGACGGGGACTTCCCGCCTCCGGGATCATGGCACCCACCAGCCCCACCTCTGCGAGGGCGCCGGGGTCGCCCACTCTGAGATTACTCTCCGTGCAATAGGCAGGGACGCTTGGATAGTCTCCTGTCCAAACTCGCGTTCTCAAAAACTTCTAGCTTCAAAAAGGGTCCTCGGCGGGGCGAATGTTGAGTGTACCATCCCCACCCCTAGGGTGGTGGGGGTGGCCCAAGGCATTCCCCTCGCTGAGGACCTAAATCAGCTTAAAAATTCATTTTCAAGCCAGGGACACTCAACAGAAGTAACTAGACTCACCAATAGAGATGGGACCAACTCGAGAGCGATTAAAATAGATTTCTACGGCCTAACAAAGCTGCCCTCAAGAGTCAAAATCGGTGTTCACCATCTGCCGATCGAGCCGTATGCCTCTCCTGCCCTGCGCTGTACCAAATGCTGCAGGTTGAGTCATGCGACACGAGCCTGCAGATCGGAACAAACAGTGTGTGTACGATGTGGAAGTCGCGACCATGTCCGCGCTGCCTGTCTTGAAACAACAAATCCTAAATGTGTTAACTGTGGCGGCGCTCATAGCGCCGCCTACCAAAATGCCCTCAAATAATCCTCTCTCGGGAGGCCAACCGGATTAGGAATGAAAATTACATCCCATTTAGGGAGGCCGTGAGGAGGGCCCAGATTAAGACACAAAATAAAGTAACTGAACTACCTACCCAAGCACCCTTACCGAGAGACTTGGATCCCACCGCGTGGACCCAGATCTCTACAGTTCAATCTAGAACTGCCACGCAGTCAAAAAGAAATCCAAATTTTGCTAACTCTGACCCTGTACTTCCCACAGGGAATAACCTAATCCATAATAAAGCTCAACTTACTAATAATAATCTATCCTATAGGGATGTACTGACACAGGGTTTCTCACGTAACAATGCTGTGTCAGCTGTTAGCGACAAATCCCCTCCTCTTCCGCCACCTCCCTCCCCGTTGGGAGTGGAAGCTTCACCTCCTTCCCTCAGGACTCTCCATTTTGGAGAGGCGCGGCAGAATGGGGATGCCCCTGGGCTGAGGACCTTCATGCTCAGGGACATCCACAGAGTAACCCAGCTATTAACCACTGCAATTTCAGGGGAAAGCGTGCAGGGGATCATGATGGCCATGCTGCAGCTGAATCAGCTAATCATGACCATCCTGGTTCCCCTGATGGCAAACCCTGAGGTATCATGACTAGATGATAGTCACCAAAAGCAACAAAGTAACTCTGATAAGATTCGACCGCCAACATGGGTGCACTAAACAACGAAAGCCTAAAGTTCCTTCAGTGGAACTGCAGAGCTATTGGTAGCAATATCCACTATTTAAATAACTATTTGAGTGCGGAAGGTGCTCATATAGTGTGCTTGCAATCTCTGCTAATGATAAAAGCTAAACTACCGACTATCAGTGGGTATCATTATCCCCCCATTGTTGAGTCCTCCAAAAAACCTAATGAAAAAACACATACAGCTACTTATATTAGGGTAGGGATTAAACATCAGGCACTGAAAACACCTGTTCCCCTACATGAAATAATCCTATATACAGTAATTATATTCAAATTAAAATCTCTCCAAATAAAGTAATTAACCTATTAAATTTATACGCTCCCAAATCGGTTTCCCCAACCGGTCTGGAGTGGCTGCGGGCCCTGCCGGGGGATGGCTGGATGGTTATGGGGGACCTTAACATCCATCACCCGATGTGGCTCGCTAAAACTCCCGACACACATACTATAGCACATAAGCAGGCTGAGGATATTATGTCCTCAAACCTATGTATACTGAATAGTGGAGACATTACCAGAGTCCCCGATAGAAAAGATCAGCATCCATCTGCGGTCGATCTAACACTGATATCTCCTAATCTTTTTCTTGATGCTTCCTGGTTGCTGGGGGGTGACACCATGGGGAGTGATCACCTCCCAATATCCTTGGAGCTTAACTGTAAACCCTCAATGGCTAATGGTCCTTCCCAGGCTAAAGGTAAATTCCTATACGATAAGGCAAATTGGCCATTGTTTCAGAAAACTTTCAATCAGAATTCAGCAAACATTGATATAACTGAAATTGAAATTTTTAATGCTACCCTTACAAGGGCTATAATCAGCGCTGCCGAGATAGCCATTCCACGTAGTAGGGGAACCCCCACCTGGTAAACCATCCAACCCCTGGTGGAATGAGGAATGCGACAGAGCTGTCAAAGTAAAAAAGAAGGAGTACAATAAATGGAAAAAGTACAGAACACCAGATAACCATATGGCAATGAAGTCGGCGAATATTCAATGTAACAAAGTTATTGCCTTAGCCAAGCTCCAATTTTTAGACCATCAAATCCGTAAGGAGATCCAAACACCCACGGATGTGGCTAAGGCTTGGAAAATCGTAAAAAAAACTTTAAAATAAATATATAGCTACTTACTCCCTCTCTCTTGGCTTGACTTCGCGAACGAAGATTTTATAGGAGTTGCCCACGACGTCTGCAGGCTTGTTCGTGGCTGCGGAGGCCAATCCGAGACAGGCAGGTTCGACCGCAGTGGCTGCAGGGGAAGGTATGGCCGGGGTTCTGAGCTGCGGCATCTCTGTTTTTTCTCCTGAGCCGCTTGTCCTTAAGGCTAGCTCTGTGAGAGTCCTCAAAGGAGACAGCTGCCTTGTAAATGGTGGAGCGCCAGGTGTCACGGTCCGCAGCAAGCGAAGACCACTGGTGGTGGTCGATTTGGCAGGCACTAAGTGACTTCTTGAGACAGTCTTTGTATCTCTTCTTTGGTGCCCCTCTGTCACGGTGTCCAGTAGCAAGCTCGCCGAACAGGGTGATCTTTGGTAGGCGATGATCCTCCATCCTGGAGACATGCCCCGCCCAGCGGAGCTGTGTCCGCAGCAGCAAAGCCTCGATGCTCACAGTTTCAGCCTGTTCAAGGACCTCGACGTTGGTGACATAGTCACTCCAGTGAATGCCCAGGATGGTACGCAGGCAGCGCTGGTGGAAGCGTTCGAGGAGTCGTAGTTGGCTGCGGTAGAGGGCCCAGGACTCGGAACCATACAGCAGGGTGGTGAGGACCACAGCTCTGTACACGCTGATCTTGGTGCCTGTTTTCAGCTGTTGATTGTGCCACACCCGCTTGAAAAGTCGCCCGAAAGCGCTGTTCGCTTTTGCCAGCCTGCTGTCAAGCTCCTTGTCCAGCTTGGCGTCCGACGTGATAATGCAGCCAAGGTAAGTAAACTGGTGCACTGACTTTAGTTCAGACTCGCCAATGGTGATGTGAGGAGGGCGATACACTGTCTTGGGTGCCGGCTGATGGAGGACCTCTGTCTTTTTCAGACTGACCTCGAGTCCAAAGAGCTGGGCAGCATCTGCGAAGCAAGACGTGATGCGCTGCAGGGCTCTCTCTGTGTGTGCAACGAGGGCAGCATCATCAGCAAAAAGCAGCTCACGAATCAGTTGGTCTAGGGTTTTCGTGTGGGCCTGCAGTCGTCTGAGGTTGAACAGGCTGCCATCGAGACGATACCTGATGTACACTGCATCGTCATCATCAAGGTCCACTGTGGCCTGCTTCAACATCATGCTACTTACTCCACTGATCAGGTAAAAGCGGAATTTCTTGCGGAAACTTTCGCTGCCATTAGCTCTACGGATAATTTAAATCCGATAGCAAAAGACTATAGAGCAGCGGAAGAAAATAAACCCGAGTTTAGAGATTTATTTCCCCCAACCTTTGGGGACTCTATACCGATCAATCTCCCCCTGACCATGGAAGAGCTTGGTACCGTCCTGTCCCAGATAAGAACAGCTAAAATTACACCGGGGCAGGACGAGATACAATACAATACAATACAATACAATACAATACAATACAATACAATACAATACAATACAATACAATACAATACAATACAATAATACTTTATTAATCCCTCATGGGGAAATTCACATTTTTTGCCACCACAGGTGCTGCTTACATTCACACATTCGCTCATTCCACAAATTACAATAACAGAGCTACACAATGGACAATGACTCGGACGGGTGAAGCCAGTCGCCAAGGCATCTAATGGCCAGCGCCAGTGGCCTCATCCCGACCCGAACCTCCCTGACAAAAACGGAATGCTAAGACAGCCCTATGTCTCCTGAACACACTATTATACTGTTCTTTATTAA
This sequence comes from Semisulcospira habei, assembly GCA_036245525.1. NCBI lineage: Eukaryota > Metazoa > Mollusca > Gastropoda > Semisulcospiridae > Semisulcospira > Semisulcospira habei. The sequence goes on along the minus strand of BTPG01000002.1, from coordinate 269,376,899 downwards.
GTTCCTACTTGGCTAAAACTAGTACATAAAACAAGTTAACAACAGAAACAAAATACCCGCGTCGATACGGAGATGATCTCCGATCTAGGCAACATAAAACTGAACAACGGTCAAACAGCACCTGGGGGCCCGTCGCCGTCATAGTACAGCGCCGGTGTTTAGACAGTCGCTCCGGCATAAACAGTCACCACCTTAATTATACTGAACTTAACTAGTATATAACTTCATACTCATTTTAAAAACAAACGTAGTTGAACTACATTATTAACGTGAAAGCAGTCCGATGGTTTCTAAAAAAGTACACACGCGGCTGTTCAGTAAGAAACACAGTCACTGCGTCTGGGAGGTGTCTGTCATTACATCATTCGGCTGGAATGTGGGGCCTGAAGCTTCGTTGAGTGCACTAGGCTAGCGCAGGCCGTGATGTTGAGCGTGGCGTGCCGGAAGAGCCACTCCTGAGATGAAATGATGAAACCTATGTCATGCTCAAAAATCTTCATCCTGTTGGAAAAAACTTGTTGCTGACTTTGTTTAACCAGTGTTATAGTGAGGGCCTTTTGCCCAGGGTCTGGCAACATGGGATAGTAATTCCAATACATAAACCCAAGAGACCAAGGAATTTAGCTGCATCATACCGGCCAATAACTCTTACTTCTCATGTAAGCAAAATTTTTGAACGTTTAATTAAAAATAGATTAGAATATTATTTGGATAAAAACAAAGTAATTCCTATTGTACAAGCAGGATTCCGGAAAAATAGATCGGTATCCGATCAGCTGTACGCTCTTTCTTCCGCTATCAAGCAGGCCTTTAAGAAAAATCAAAAGGTCATGGCCTGTTTTTTTGACGTCAAACAAGCTTTTGACGTCGTTTGGCACGGAAAACTACTACAAAAGATCAGTAAACTTGGTCTCTCTGGTAATATTTATACGTATCTCAAAAATTTTCTACAGCAAACTTTCCAGGTCAGGCATGGGCAGGCCCTCTCAAAAAACCATACAACTAACTGTGGGGTACCACAAGGCACTTGCCTTGCCCCAACACTTTTTAATATCATGATGGCTGATCTCCCAGACTATCTGAAAGCCAATCTAGGTAAATATACTAATACGTCGTTAAAGCTTTCACAATTCGCCGACGACATAGCCATATGGAAACCAATTAAACTACGGAAAAGGGAAATACCGATGGAAAAAAAGCAAGTAAATTCCAGAAGGCTATTGATATGGTCCAGAGGTATCTCGAAATTAATGGCTTTGAGTTAGCCCCCACTAAAACACAACTGATAATATTTAGTACACAAAAAGCAAAGTTTTGTAATCCAATTACAATAACTAATTTTAATATCAAATACCCGATAATACCAGTAACCCAAATTAAGTTCCTGGGTGTCCTATTCACGTCCACGTTAAACTGGGCACCTCATATTAACAACCTTATCTATAAAGCCAATACAGCAGTAAACCTGATTAGAGTGCTTAGGCACGAGGCGTGGGGAAGAAATACTAAACTTCTGTTGCACCTTCACCATGCCTTGGTACGATCTAACCTCAACTACGGGGCCGAGTGTTTTTTCTCGGCCCCCAAGCGAGTTCTAAAAACCCTTGAGTCTGCGGAAATGAGATCCCTGAAGAGCATCATTGGTGTTCCGATGAATGCGGCCAATAAAGCAGTCTATGCTTTTACGGGGATCCTACCACTAGACCAATATCGGCTAAAATTTTGCGATAATTATGTCAGTCGTGTTTTTAGTACCTCTAATAATGCCCAGGAAACTTATCACAGCGAAATAAATCTTGATCGGCTGGAAATGGCATTCCACTCGATACAATAACGTAAAGTCGAACCGACCCTAACTTCAGTAGTACGGGGGACTTACGAAAAAGTTGCTCTGAGTCCTCAGACCATTACTCCTGTTCCGCTTTCTCCCGTGCCACCCTGGACCCTCCACACGGCCCTGATAATAACTGAAATCCCGAACATCACCAAAAAAGTGATCCATATTTACAAAAACTGGTTACCTTAGAGTACCTTGAAGCTCAGTACCCGCAGGCGTTAATTGCGTACACCGATGGCTCTATCGACGATGCAGGGGATGTAGGCTGCGGAATATTCATACCTGCCCTAGCCAAAACCTTTAGTTATAAGCTTGGCAGCAGTTGGGCCATATGCACAGCAGAGCTGACGGCCATCTTGATGGCCCTCGACCATGTGCTGACCCTCCCGCTGCAAATGTATCAATTTTTAATCTGCTCAGATTCGAAATCTGCTTTGCAAAGCATTCAAGCTACTGATCGATCCGTACGGCCTGATATTGTACTAGAAATTAAATATATTATACATAAACTTATTGCTAGAGGCATTGATATTGCTCTCCAGTGGGTCCCCTCGCATGTGGGTGTCCTAGGTAATGAGTCAGCTGACAGGGCAGCCCGGGCTGGGGCGGCGGGCAGGCCCGGCGCCCAGCCCATTCGGCTGCCACTTGCTGCTAACGAAACCAAAATCAGTATTAATAAGCTAATAAGATAAAATAACATTAAAAACAACCTAGTTTTGGCCAGGGAGTACCCGAGCGTCCTCGCTTATAAAATGAATAAAGATCATGTAATTCACGGACTACTTCTTGCCGACGAGGCTATAAATAGAATCTGCACCAATAGCTGGCGACCCCGTTGGGCCGATCCGACTTGCCTCTGCGGCGAGAGCTTCACTCCTGACCATGCGGTACTGGAATGTGAGGCTTTCACCGCCGAGTGCGCGGACCTTAGATCTGCGCACCCTGGGATGACGTCCATCTGTGCTATCCTGGAAAAAGCTGACTCCGGCACTGTGGCCAGAGTTATAGAGACCTTAAAACTACCCAATCTTGTTGAGATGATTTAAATAGTTAATGGATCGCACGGTCCACACGAATGAACAAGTAGAACAAGTAGTCGATGGCTTGTGAGCATATATGCTTGCGGGCAGTCCTCATAAATCAACTCGCGCGGGGATTTACGGCGACTTGGTTCGCGGTGACCCCGCGCCATAAATAAATGCCGATATGGTCATGTGTCTCTAGCTGATGATGCGGCTATGCCGCGTGACTGGCCCGATGGCCCGTGCTCGCTCTGTCCTATTGTATATATTATCGGAAGTCTTAATCTTAACTTTTTTTACTTTCTAAAACTTTTTAATCTGTGGTCCTGAATTCTTAACTTTGTTTTAATATCTGTAAGTAAAATAATTGTTGCTTTGTATATAGTCGGACCGCTGAGAGAGGGGAGTTGTGGGTGTTTTTCGACAATTTATATCTATCCCGAATTTCCAGGATTTTTCGACCGCTTACTCCCACGCCTTGACGCCGCCCGTTTTTCTAGGTTTCTCCTTATTTTTTTCAGTAAAATAAAGGTTTCCAAATTCAATGTCATTAAAATTAATATTTTTTATTATAAAATGAATCAAGACGAATTACTTCTTCTAAATGATATCAATGCTGTAGAAAACAAAGACTTAGACTCGAAAAAAGAGCGCCTTCTTTCTGTAGTTGTGTCAGGCAAATCAAAGACTTATCTCGGAAAACAATACATGACAGAGGATATTGAATCTCTCACCGCTGACGAGCTAATCAAGCTTCATTCTAAATATGAAAACCACATTGCTTCACTAATGACTCGTGATTTAAGTCGATCTCTTGTATGCCTATACACAAAAGCAGTGAGTCACTTTCTACCTGTGGATAGTGACAGTCTTTCACACGACCTTGAAAGCAATCCTATTGTTTCAAGTTCAATTGGCAAATTAGCATGTGTCATGTTTTACAAGTTTGGAAATTACCTTGCACCTGTCGTAACATTACTAGTTACTGGGAGCCATATTGATTTCTCAAAAATAAATTTTACTGCAGAAGAAAATGGACGAAACCCAGGCGACTCCACAACTGAACCCCGACCCTGTTTTGACACAGGTTCAAACTGTGACGAAGACTAAAAGTCCAGGCAGGGTTGAGGCTGGAAAAAGATTAGCCGAATGGAACAGGCAAAAAAAATTACAGCTTCAAGCACAAACAGAAAAGACTCATGTAACTGACCAGGTGTCAGGACCGTCATCACCATCAGGACCTGTGTCAATACCGTCAGGGCCGTCACACCCTCATCAAAGTGAGAGACAAACAACTAAGTCTGACCCCGAACCTCAATCAACAAAATATATAATTGCCGGATTTGTTGTCGGATTTGGTTACGTAGGTTATCAATTATACAAAAAATACAAACCACAGACTCGTACAGTGACCAAAAAATCAGACACTCCAAAAACAAAACCAGAAGTCGCCACATTACCAGTAACACCCAAAGCCGTTGACCCATTTTTTATGCAGTAAATAAAAATATTATTTTAATTTTTATTGCCTTAAAAATGAATGACTCAAAGAACATAATGAACCTTGTGTATCACTCTGCTGTAATCAGTGGATTAGCAGTAGCTTATTCTATGCTGGGAAAAAGTCTACTCAAAATGAAATCAGCAGACTTGAGTAGACTCGATTTCGAAGACAGCGCTAAGCTAATTGTAGTTGTTACAGCGTCGATTGCGACAAAAGATTTTCTTGTCAAGCAGGGAATTATTCCCGAAAATTTTTCTATGTAAATAAAAATAATATGGCGACGATAGCTATTATGATTGGTGGGCAGTTGTTAACGCCCTCGCGTTCAGTGGCTCTAATTATCTCTTTTCTAAAATGGGTAGAGAGGAATCTGCAGAAGAAATGAAACGTCACAATGAAGCGTCTGAGAAATTAGCACAGGCAGAACAGGCGTATGCGAAGCAAAGAATTGAGAAACTTGATTTCATCAATGAAAGATTGAGGCTTGAAGGCCACGCACAACATACGTTTTCAAATACAGACGAAGCAATCAGGGAATATTTTCTTGTCACTGGTGAAGACATGTCTATCCCTAAACCAAAACTAAGTGACTATTACAAACCAAGCTCACAACAAAGAAACGGGGAGATAATCTTTGTTCTAGTGGGAATGACATTAGTTTATTTTACAGGAGTTTTCATTGCTAGAAAAAATGGCAGCCGAAAATAAACTATCAAAAATATATTACTCTCCATCAGGCTATTGGAAAGGGCAAACAGCTATTCAGAAATTACATGCCGCTGTGGGCGGAGATATATCACTCAATCAAGTCAAGCAATGGTTACAAAGACAGGCAATTTGGCAGATATACCTCCCTGCTCCAAGAAAGATAACAAGACCTCATTTTGAGAACACAACACCAAATGACACACATCAAATGGACCTTCTGTTCCTACCTCATGATACAATAAGAAAGAAACGATACAAGTACGCACTGACTGTCGTAGACATTGCTTCAAGGTATAAGGACGCTGAACCCATATCTGACAAAACAGCCAGTACAGTTGCTACAGCATTAACAAAAATATATAGTCGAGGCCCTTTAAGATACCCCAGACTTGTACAAGTTGATGACGGATCAGAATTCAAAGGTGCTGTTAATCAGTTATTTGCAAAGCATGGTGTACTGGTCAGACGAGGCATTCCAGGCGTACACAGATCACAGGCAATTGTAGAGAACTTTAACAAACAGTTATCAGAAAGACTTTTCAGTTACCAGTATTCTAAGGAACTCATGCATGACACCCGTAACACTGAATGGGTAAAGAGATTACCACATGTGATAAAAGCAATGAACAATGAAGGACACCCAAAACCTGCTGATGCTATTAAATTGAAAACAATTACAGAGCCAAAAACAGGACCAACCCCGCCACCAGACACAAGTTTATTTACTAAACAGGTGAGATATTTATATCAGCCAGGGGAGGCTGAGAACGACGACAGACGCAGGGCAACAGACCCCATCTGGTCAACGTCTGTACACAATATAAAAAAAATAATCCCCAGTCCTGACGCAACAATATATTATCTGTATGACCCTGCACCCCAAAGGGCATTTGTCAGAGAAGAATTACAGATTATTCCCCCAGACACCGTTACTCATTTCAGTAACTAAGTCGTCAATTAATTCATCAACCAGTTCATCACAAATATCTTCAGATAACTTGAGCCTGTAATGTCCAGGTGCATAAGCTTTTTCTTTAGTGTGAAACACTCGTTTCGTGTCTCCAACTGCAAGTGACTTCTTATGTGTTTGGATCATTTCAAGATTGTGTCTATTTGATCTCAGTGACTTGTTTGGATAATCAGGCATTAATGCACCATCTAAGACTTGCTTGTAATGTTCATGACGAATGTCTTTATTTTTTATTGCTGTTTTTTTAATTCCTTTGGCTTTCGACTGACTACCTTTCTGGTGCAGTATAGAATACATTTTTGATCTCAGTCCAACATACTCAACTATTGGTACACCATTTAGTTCATCCTTAAACTTACCAGGTACTTTCTTGTTTTGTGTGCTGTACAGTGGATGATCCTTAGGGTAGTCAGACGTGTCATACATGTGTAACTCTGTTTTCATGTCTTCATAAAAGTCTTCAGTACACACATCAATGATCATAGAGTCAGTGTCAGTGTATAACAGACGGCAGTCAGGATACTTCGGTTTGAAGTAATCATAATAAAATTCAAGCATCAACAGTTTTGACAACTCAAGAATTGCCATACCAATGAATACTGGCTTGTCCAGTTTAACAATCTTTTTTTTGAGTGACACTGCATACAATGATGAATGAAACTCTTTGTACCCTGTGTACTGTGGCTTACCTGTAAGTTTAATTGCACCCAATTCAGTTGTGACTAGTCTCACATCTTTTCTGTGATGAGGATTTTCCATTGTCTTGCCAAAACAGGCATTGTTCATAAGCTTAAAGAAGTCTTTGTCAAATGCAGTGTTGCCGTCTCTGGCACGAAGGGTTGTGTTCTTCATTATGTAATCTTTCATGAAAGCACTCTGATCAAATTGAATTCCTCTGTGAACTTTCTTTAGTACTAACCCGTGTCTGATGTAAAACTGTAACAAGCGGTAGTGACAAACGTAATTGAATTTGTCATTTAGATTTGGCACAAGCTTAGTGTCTTCTTTTTTCCCTGTCATACTCATTTTCTCAACTGCTAATGGATAATCATTATGATAATCATGTAGATGGTGCGGGTACTCCAGGTCTACTTCAAAGATCCAACCCTTCGCATCATTTCGGTCAAGATTCATAATATTGTTAGTTAACCCTGACTCTGTTACATCATACTGTGACAAATCATGCAGACAAAAGTTTTTCAAGGGCAATAACTCACACATTGCCCAGCCATACAAATTGTTAGCATCTACATAGGTAATAAATGACCTTGACCTCGAGGGGTCAAACCCAAGGTCACCATAACCGTCCAGATATTTATTGTTGGCTCTGGCGTAGTTATTTGCTGCAATACTAATGCCTCCTCTCAATCCGCGTTCCACCATTTCACCCATCGTACGATCAGACAACAGGTCTATAGATATCTTACTGGATTTCAAAAATGCATCCCATGTCATGCCAGGACTAGTTATGTAACAGGCAGGGTCAAGCTTGTAATGTAACAAACCCTTTTCACGGTAACTTTCAAATACGTCTGCTAGCAAACAAATGTCTGCTTTCAAGTACTGGTCATGGTAGTCACCAATTGTCTGACATCCTAACTTCCCCCACGCATCAAGTGCATGCTGGTATTCAGAGTCAGAAATACCTTTTCCAGTTAGTGTAGAATAAAATTTCTCTTTTGGTGGCAGTCTTGTTTCCTCAAACACAACCCAGTGATCAATGTACTCATACGGATAGACACCTTTCTTAATCAAGTCTGGTTCAAAATATTTACTCGTTATTGGATACTCAGTCAGTCCTTCTGCCAAACTAGCAAGACCTAAAGACAAATGTTGCATGGAGTCATAAAATGCTAATTTATCTAACCTAAAAGTCAAGTACTTCTCAATTGTCTGGGCAATACAACTAATGTTTTTGTATGACTCATCTACAGCCTGCATGATGATGTGTGAATCATAACCTTTGAGATTGTGGAAAAAGATTGGTAACTTATATGTCTTAGGATCTATTTTTAATAACAAGTTACAATTGTTATGTGCAGCACCTCTGTAACGTCCAGTTATGTGATCATGGTCACGAACTTTATCACATCCTAAAGGCTGTTCACAAATCCAACACGTCTCAGCTGTATCAAATTTCAGTTTGTCTTCTTCTGTCATCACCAAAGGCATCTGGCATGTTGTGAGATACTGTACTACCTGACTATACAGATGTCTCATTTCTGTTAAGAACAAACATGCTGCATTTTCACCTCTGTAGATAACAGGCTCTGAATGCAAACCGTCTGACCTAACAATAATGTATCCAAAAGAACACACCACTTGGTCACTCAACTTTATAGTCTTTGGTAATGACTCTGGAACAGGACCCTCATATGGTACAACCAATGATTCAAAATCTGCATACACTACAAACGGCAACTTTTGCTGATTCCCATAGTTCTTAAAATAAACCTTGCTGCCAGGATCTGGATACTTAAGTACAGTTTGTATGTCATCAGCTGATCTGCAGTGTAGGACCTGTTTGTGCGCTACTGAAATAGAGGAGAATCTTTGTAAACATCTTTTACAAACTTCTTGTTTACCATTGTGTTTTGTTGTATGCCCATGAATTAGACGTGACATATTTCTGATAATTGTGTAGTGAAAGTTATTGTTATCACAGGTAGGACCGATTAGCAACATGTCAACATGTTTATCTTCTGACTGCCCATAGGTTGGTGCCAGTGGGGACACTCTAATTGGTTGTAACTTGTTCTCAGACTCATTATCCCACACATACACATTTACAGATATACCAGGATTTAGTTTTTCAAACAAGTCTATGTCCTCTATTTTAACAGGAAACTCAATGCCACTAAAATCGAGTTCATTTACAAATTTGGTGTAGTTAGATACACGTTCAGGTTTTGACTTTACAAAGTGTAGTTTAGCAAGCACACACCACATGAAACAATAGTTGTCATTGTTCTGTATATTAACAACAGCCTTTTAGTTTGCAACCTCTGTTGGCAGTGGCAACCACGATTTACCTAATATAGGATGATACCTTGACTGCTTTAATTGTAGTTCATGTACATGTCCTTCGTGCCAACCAGATCCTTTCATTTTTGCACTGTCAATTGCCTGTAGGAAGTCAGGTAATAGTCTGTCTCTAAACACGTTCTCCAATTCTCTTCTTGTGTTAACAGTGTGTTGTCTTGTTGATATATATGATACAATCACCTCACCGTCCACTCTAGTGAATTCTATTTTAGCAACAATCTGAATCTTCACACTGCCTGTAAGAAGATTATCTTGTATGACAGAAAAAGAGTTTTCTATTGATTCATAGACATTGTTAGTATTGGTTATAGGTAAGTCTGTTGTGTGAAACACGTTTCTTAAGCTTGATGAGCCAGGGTTTGATGGGCCAGGGCTTTGTGAATTGTCCATCATTTTTATTTGTCCGACAAAATAATAAAATAAAAAATATTAACGTTAACTCTGCTGGCTCACCTTGTGTAATACCACTTTATTAACTGTAACACTGTCAATATAAACATTTAGTTTGCGCAGTTGTTTAAATATGCTATAACAAACTTCCCCTAACCAACCATAGTTGGTATCATCAACTTTAAAAGTAGGTGTCTTTAAATCAACTGTCATGCACTCCACATTTGGATGCTCATCGACATAATCCAAAGTCACACTATATGTAGCATATATTTCTGATGGTGCTGAAAGGCTTATGTAAGTCTGTTTGGGTGATATTAAGTCAGTAAAGTGCATAACATCTTTGAAAAGGTGTGTAAGATCAAGCACTTGTATGATTTGTCCGTCTGTCATTTTTATTGGACAAACAAATGTATAAATTAATTTACATCAATTTACTAACCCATACCCTGTGGGCTGATCTGTCTTTAAAATGAGCTTTAGATGCTTAGTTGATTTCAGTTTATTTTTTACATCATCTCGTTCATGCTTATTTGGGATGACATCATTCTCTCTGAGACAGTCTTCAAAGCTGTCACGATCTTTGCAGTAAAACAAACAGATAAACTTTAACTGTTCTCGAAAATCTTTCAGAACAGCATTATATTTCTGAGTGAGAATCCATACACTGACGTTTGCGTGTCTGCCACTGAAAGCAAGTTCTGCTAATGTGTTTCTCTTTTTGACAATGTCTTTCTCTGCAGAGCAGTCATCAACAATAAACAATGTTGGCTGTCCTTCAAATTGCTTGTAAAAATATTGTAGGTAGTCATTCAGTTTCTTTTCAGGGTCAACTAAGTATATGTTGTTGTCAGTCCAAATGAATAAACGATTGTGATAAGCTTTGTTGTGTTTGATTGTAGGACAAAATATTACAATGTTTTCAAAGTGGTGTATGTATCTTGTTTGTAAGAGGTTAAGTACAAATTCAGTTTTCCCACACCCTGTGGCACCACAAAACAATCCACAGTGTGGGTCGAGTGTCATTAAGCTCAGGTTCATTTTAATACACAATATAATTTTAATATATGTCTCCACTCAGTCTACTGTCTTGTATATTGAGTTGTGCGTCATATATCAGGTACAAATATATATTTATGGCTGCAGCAGTTTCAACCTTCTTTTGTATCTGAATTGTTATTCCGTCACTACCGTTCTCGACAGTTCGTCCTGACCCATGAAGATAATCGTCATCTGTACTACGAAGGTCTAGCCACAGTGCATACTTGTTTGTAAGGTATTGTCCGATCCTAACATCATACAGATGTAGATCTTTGCACACAATGTTTGCTGGTTTATCTCTAATCCTTCCACCCGCAAAATACTTTGTGATCTCATCGTAGTGCTGGTATGGTAACATTCCAGATGCATACACTTGATTAGGGCGGCCTTCGATTGTACAGGACAAATGTGTAATCTTAGGATTGTAGAATTTTTCTGAATCTCTTTTGTATGGACTCACCGGTTCAACAAACAACATAAGAATACCTTTCAGTGACCTGGCAGGCATGTTCAAGTTTATATTCCACATTGGGTCACTCTTGTCTTTGGGTATTAAACTATGTCTAATCACACGGTCATAATAAATTGGAAGTCTTGACTGGTATTGATTTTGAATGAGTCTGGCTAGTTCTATATGTGTGACAATTTCATATTCCAAGGAAATGTTAGAGATCTTATATGTTGCATCTGTGGCAGATGATTTAATAACTTTGGAGTAGTCATTGAAGGTTAGTTCAAAACTCAGACGGTCATTCAGTGCTCCTTGGTAATAAGGCAAATGTGCTGTTAGGATTTCAAACTCAAGTGGAATGTAAAATCTGGTTCCATATGTTTCTGCTAATATAACGTCCTGGGCTGCTGACGTTGATTTATCTCCAGCATTGATTCGAAGTTTACCAACATTATCAGATTGTATGCCTTGATAAATACGGTCTTCTCGTTCTTCTCTTGTTAGCCAAAGGTCTTTGTAACAGTAGAACACATCGGAGTCATCAAGACTAAACACTTCCTGCCCTTCAAGTTTTACTTTAATAGTTCTAACAATTGCTCTGCCAAGATTGTCAACTAGTGTTCTGTTTACATCTGCGTCTGATGATAGTTCAATATTAAATGCTAGGCGTGCAGTGCCAGGAACAATAACGTCACTGGGACCTAGGTTTGGAAACTTGACTGTAAGAGTTTGGTTCTGGTCTATGGTACTTGGATTGTTTGTGATGACGATTGATTGTCTAACGCCCTTAACACCCAGAGGCTCACGTAGTTTTCTGTATGGGTCTAACTTTGATCCGTAAGACTGTGTCATTTTTATTATGCACAATAAAAAATAATAAATTAATAAAACAATGGCAGCAGGAGGATTTAATCATGAAGATTTTGAAATGGATGACATGAATGTCTCAGATACCAGTATCACAGATATGACTGGAATGGTAACTACTTCTCCTTTGTATCATGAACTGTTAAAAGACAAAGTAAACTCATTTTATGACAGTGTTGGAGCACGCCCAGATGTAATAGATCCTAACCAGTTTGAATATGATAAAGGGCACTTATTTGTAAATACAGACAGAGGAAAAATATATCTAACACATAAAAACAATCCTTCTAAGTTTAGAGCTTTAAGTACAATTAAAGGTGAAGTCGGTGGTAACTCTGGGTTGGCAAGGTATCTTGGAATTGGAGGGTCTCCTGTCACGCCAAGACTGGTTAGTGTTCTTCACGACACACAAACAAAGTTGCCAACAGGGCAACAAATTGAAATGGCACCAGTAACAAGCCTACCAGAAATAGCAAACACAGTGATACAAGAAACCTCATTTACTGAAGGACAAATAAATGATGCTATGAAAACAATAGAAGACCCACCTTTGTCAATGAGAGAGATAATTGGCTTGGATAAATCATTACAGACAATAAGAGGTGATATCGTAAACAATGTTGCCAAACTAGGTGAGCTTGATAAACACATAGAACGTGAAAAAGAGAAACTGGCTACAGCAGACAATGGGAATCTTGACACAGAAATGAAAGAAAGAATCCAACACAGATTAAATGATTTGCAGATAGAAAGATCAGGACGGTTAGAAACGATTAGTATTGGGAGACAAAAACTGAAATCACAGGTCAACAGAATTAGAGAAACTATTCAGAAAATACTTCACGAAGACACAACTCTGGCTGAGAGACTTAAAACACTTTTCAGAGAACAGGGTATCACAATTGCTAGTTTAATTACAGCTCTGGGATTTATTATCAGTACTGTTGTATTAGCTGTCTCCGGCAGTGGTGGTGGTGGACCACTGCCTCCAGCACCACCAACCCCACCGACTCCAACAGACCCAAAAGATTTACAGTCATGGGTAAAGAAACAACTGTCTCACATTTCAGACTTGCTTAAGAAATTGGCTGTGAAAGCAATGGACGCTTTGCCTGGCATTATAGGCACTGTTGTCAGTTGGATGATTACTACAGCAGCAAAGGCAGTAGGGTTTATGGCAGAATATGTGTGGGTATTTTTGGTGACAGTAGGAGGGTTGATGGTGGGTTATTTAATGAAACAGATAAAGAAGTAATACTCCTAACCCTGTTAGACCTATTACCAATGCAGTTCTCTCTGACTCATGAGTGTCAGGGGTTGACTGTACTGGTTGTATGAGTGCCGGTGTTGGGGCCAGGGCCGGGGTTGGGGCCGGGGCCAGGGGTGTTACCGTCTGTAATGGTTTTAACAACTGTACGTGTGTGGTTGTGGCCCCTAAGTTTACAGATTGATTGAGACCTAGTTTTTGATCACGACCTGCAACAATGATTTCATTATTATAATTTGTTATTGTACCCATTTGGAGTTGAAGGTCAGATGGTAACATGTATAACCCGATGCCAACTACAAAGTCAACTTTTGATCTGGCATATCTGAGTACGTCTTGGTAGCGTTGTATGCTAGATGGGAGATCAACTGTTGAGTTGATTGAATCTTCAAGATTTGCAAGAAACTGTTTTTGTGCTTCAAATTTACCACTTCCATTCAAAATATTTGATTTTGTTAATGATTGTGCTCCTAGTATACACCAGACATATGTTCTGATTGACTCATTTACGCGCTCGACTCCTGCTTCAGTAAACCCGTCAGATTTATCTAAAATAAATGTGGTCCACGCGTTAGTCTGCTTCTGCTCTATTGATCCTATCCAGACTTGTGATTTTGATGAGAATGAAGTGTGACCAGGGTAGTAATCTTGAGGGTATTGTCTGTGACTCAAACCGTAATACAATGTACCCATGCCATGGTGATCATCAAGTTTTTGTGTGAAGTCATACTTAGTGCTTATGTTAAATTCATTACAGATGCGTTCAAATGCTTTCATATCCATGGGGTTGTTAAACCTGTTGAAACTGGATTCAGTGGGTAATGGTGTATGCAGTTCTGACAGTATACGTCTATGCTGGTAATAAACATGGAAACGGTAGACAGACCTAATCAGTTTGTTTGAGTGATTCAAGTGGTCTGTAAATGAAACACCACAGCCTGTAGTTGAGCATAGTATTGCAAAGTTGAGTTGGTTTTGAAACATCTGTAGTGGACTTGAAGACCACTTTCTTGCAGTTGAGTCATCTGTTATTGGAGGGTTTAGGTAATGATCAAAGGGATTTGGTACTTTCACTTGAAATAAATCTTGTTCAGACACAGCTATGTCAAGCTGATTTAGTTGAATTATTTTCTGTTCATAAGTAGTTGCAACATTATATTTGGCATCTATATTAAATTGAAATGCGTTTGTTGTGGTAATGGTTGGTGATTTAAATTCCATCCTTTTTTATATGAGATAATAAAAATGTTTATTACCTTAACAAATCTTGACACAAGCAAACCAGTGTGGTTAACTAATGGGATTGATAATCGTGATGGTAGCAAGGCTGCAGCTATCCATGAAATGTTCTATACAGTAAAATGGTTTAATGTAACAGATGATATATATAATAAAGTAATTTTTGATGGTAAGACTGAAGCTATACCACCTGGGTATTATGACTTTTGTACTATAGCTGAATGGTTTCAAAGTAAATTTAAAATTAAAGCAACTTTAAATCCAGCTAACCTACTTGTTACATTAGAATTTCTGAAACAAGATTGGTTAAAAATTTCAGATAGATTTGCATATTTACTTGGATTTTATATTGACGAAGATTGGTGGAGATCAGATGATTTAGGTGAAGCTATGACCGGTATTATAACAATGAAGACAAAAAAACTTAAAATAACTGGAAAACGTCCTGTCAATTTGTCAGTACACACAGTGCTAAATGTTTATTTGAAAGAACTAAACACATCTGAGAATGTTCACAATGGAAAGCCTTCAACTTTGTTGAGATGCTTACCTACTGGAACTGCTCCATATTGTGAAAGTGTAGTTGTTAGATTTCCTAATTTGCAGTTTAAGAAATTAGGTTCTAGTTTCTTTGAGTCACTGAGTATATCTGTAACTAATCAGGATGACAAACCAGTTCTTATGCATGATTTTAGTGTAGTGTTAGAAGTTAAATAATTTTATTTTTGTTTATAAAAATGAGTGGTCTTGGTCTGAAGCGAACAATCATACCAGTTGCGTGTCCGGTTACAGAGTTGAAAGATTTGGCTGATGTACAGGATTTTGAGAAGGAGGGGGATGTTGGAGAAATATATGGTTTTGAACTTGATTCAAATGGCATGTACAAGAGGAAAGTAATTGTCGACATGAAAGACGGTGAAAAACAGATTCCTAAACTTGGTCAGCTTCGTGATGTTACTGTACCTACTCCACCTGTAAATAATGCGCCTTACAACTTAATACATGTGGGTAGTAAGTGGGTTGTTTCACCTGTACCGGCACCACCACCCACAATTGACTGGGACATAAAGATTGAATTTATTAGTCCTTATGTATACACTGATGACGAAGGCGCCTTAGTGTTTAGGAAGGTTGTTAATTCTGGCCGCTTATTGTAAGCCTTGTTCCAAGTTTTGCCCCAGACAACAATAGCAGAGAAAAACTGAAAGTTGAAAATTATGAGAGACGGAGATATCTTCTTACAACTAGAAAGGGTAGATCAGATACTTCTGTTGTGTTTATGCCAGCAAGCTTAGTCGTGGCTAGAGAAGTGACAATAGTATTTGAAATTATCATGAAATCTGTTGCTTCTGCAAAAGAGGCAAATATAGCACAAGGAATTAAACTTACATGGAATGAAACAGTAACAGAATCATCAAAGGTCTTTATTGCCATTACAAAAAATAATGATGTTATTAATGTTTCAAGCAGTATTCCCGCTGTCAAGGTGGTGGTTGACAAAACAACTTTTGTTCGTCTAACTTACATAAACCTTGAACACATTGATCTTGTTGCATTTTATTATGCTAACAAATTGTATACTTTTGAAGAGTTGCAAAATGTAATTGCTGATTAAATAAAAAATATTTGTGAATAAAAAAAAATGGTAAACTTCTATCCGCAACTACCGACGCTTGAGCGGACTGAATCAATTGCGACGACTAAAACAACGCTTGCGCCTGATACACAGGTGACAATTGCTTCAGATAAAACATTACCATCAGATGCATTCAGATTAAATAATATTACAGAAGCTTTGAAATATTTTGGAAAGTGAAGAGGCGAGGTACTCCAGATGTAAGAGACGGTATAAGACCGTTTTCAATTCTGTTCAAAACACTTCTATGGCTATTGGTGCAGTTTCAGCTGGATGTTCTGTGGGGGGTATTGTTCTGTTCGCCACAGGAATTGGGAGTTTGGCTGGAATAGCAGTTGAGAGTGTTAGCGTTGCTACATGCCTGGCTTGCTTTGGTTTGGAGGCCTTAAACAAGAGGTTTCACACGAAATTAGAAAAACATGAAGCATTGAGTACGCTTGCTGGTGCGAAGCTGAGCAGTATGAAACTTATTATCAGTAAGGCATTAAACGATAATTGTATTGATGACGAGGAATTTAAGCGCGTCCAGGATGATTTAAATAATTACAAGAAACAAAAATCTGAAATACAGAATAAAATGCGTAGTCAGACTCCTGTGAATGTTGAAGAACTGAAGGCTAGTTTTTTAGAGATGGGAAAACAGATCGGTGTTCAGGAAACCACAGAAAAACTACACAATCTTTTAAGCAAATAAAAATCAGATTTGGTAATCGTTTATTAATGACATACACTTCACAGAAAATGACATGCCACCTAACTATTTAACCCCATCAGCACCACCACCACCACCTGACTATTACTAAAAAAAAGTTTTTTCATTGTCCTTGTATCTTGACAAATCTGTCCGAGTAAGTTGTGACTTGAGTCAAGAACTTACATTTTGTTATGTTTAAGTTCTTATAAGTTCTTGACTAAGTCACTTAATAACTAATTATAGGTTCTTAAAAGGTTACCTGTAAAGTTATTTGTCAGTTATAAGTGACTTTGGAAATTTGTTATCAAGTATCTGTAGGTAACTTAAATAATTTGTTATCAAGTGCATATAGCAATGTTTTTTTTTGTTTGTTTGTTTGTTTGTTTGTGTGTGTGTGTGTGTGTATATATATAAATATGTGGACATTGACTAAAAAAAAAAAAAAAAAAAAATGGTATAAATGGTATTGGAATGTATTTTTTTCTATCTCTAATAACTAATTAATATGCACATGTATAGGCAAACAAAAACACAGGCACACAGATAGACATGCACACATACATACTCAAAAACATGCACTCACACACACACATACATGCCTACATACGCAAAAACATGCACTCACACAGACGCACATATAAACACATGTGCACACACGCACGCATACACACACACATGCACTCACACACACATACACGTACACACTCACACACGCATGCACAAAAAATACACACACTATGGGTTGCAACCATACAAACTGGGGACGTCCCCCGTTTACTGAAAGTCCCCAGTTGTGGGTGTATAACCCATGTGTGTCCCCGGTTTACGGGATTTGAATACTCACACACACACACACACACACCCACATTACAGGCAGACGCATTCCGATTAATATAATACACACATGCACTCACACACGCACGCACACATGCATACATACACGCATACAGACGCATGCACGCATACACACGCACACGCATACACACACGCACAGACAAACAAACACAATGCACGCACACACATAGAGACAAAGACAAACACGCACTGACATGCACGCACATACGCACGGCACAGTCATACAGACACACACACTGAAGACCCTTGTAAACAGAGACATTTAACTCTGTGTTTTGTGATAGCAATGACTATGATTGAAAAAATCAATCTTCTGTTAACACAGACAGTCGTTTGCTTTCTGTTCATTTAGCTGGATATCATGATCGCATGAGATAGTAAACAGAATCAGAATTCCGAATTGCTCAGACATTTCTTAGCTGGCAAGTGATAGCATGCCACAGATTAAAGCTGATATCATCAGCAGGTTATTTTAATAAATAAACTTTTAACAAAAGTCCCGTCTGTCATCCATTTCCCAATCGGCCTTTTCAAGAGGGAGTCAAACATGCCCCCTTGAAGAGGCATTGGGAAATGGATTGGCGTTCCGTCGCCCAGACGGGACAAGGGAAGGAAGGACAGGCAGACACACACACACACACACACACCCTTAACCCCTTACCCCCCCCCCCCTTATTCCCCTACCCCCCCTTATCCCCCTTATCCACCCCTTCCCCCCTTATGGCCCTACCCCCCCCCCCCCCCTTATCCCCCTTATCCCCCTTTTTTACCCGTGCGCACATTTTATTTTATTTATTTATTTTCCGGCATTTTTTAAATTATTTTAATTATTGGATCGTCACACCCCAGTGGAAATCTCACAGCTCAGACATTTATCGAAACGAAAATTTCTGAGATTTCGAGGTGATTCGAACCGCGACGCCACACACGTACCTAGTAAACTGGCCCAAGGTCTACTCGGTACATGCGTGACGGAGCCGAAACCACCAGGCCAGTCTCGGCCCAAGATAATGTAGTTATTTTTACCTACTTAAATATAAGCAGATCAATACCGGAAGTTGTGCAATGGGTCTTTTCCGGCGACCGGTTCTGTATTGATCGATTTACAGGTCTGTGGCGCTAACTAATCATATAACCGATTGAGCTGTTCATTGTTAGCAGTCAGATTAACCTTGTTTAGTTGTTTGTTATAGATAAGTGAGTAATTATGTTTTTCTTTTCTCAGAAACTGGAGCGGCAAAAGCCGTAAGCCGCTACAAATAGATTTCTAAGGGAAGTAACTACTGTTTTGGTTATAACCAAATCGGAAATTCCCGAAATACACCACACATAAGCTACGCAAATGGTCCGCGCTGATTAACTGCATTTTAGTGTGTAAATGTTTACATAACCGATGGATTAATTAGCTCAGGTGTTAACTCCCTGATGGTATTACTCTGCTGAGAGGTACATAAAATGGTGACTGTTCAAATAATAATGCAGTGGCATGTTTAGTAGCGGACGGAAATTTAGACAAACATGCTGAGGCGCTAAAAAAATGGGGCGTGGGAGTAAGCGGTCGAAAAATCCTTGAAATTCGGGATAGATATAAATTGTCGAAAAACACCCACAACTCCCCTCTCTCCGCTGTTGTTGATAAGAGACTGAAAATAGTAAGCAACGAGTCAGCGATTTTAATTTTAAAAGATACGATCGTGTTGTATATGTTAACTAAAGCACGACGTGCTAGTCCCCGATCACATATGTGCCAGTGGGACATTAAAATGGATTAAACGAAAGAACGAAGCGGCAACTACTTGTGATACATGCGTTCTACACCACAGCCAGTTTCCTGGTTCAGGGCAAGTCCTGCCGCCAGTGGGTGGACAGGGAGTTGTGCAGCGCTGAGAGACATAGTCAACACCTTAAAACGCTCAGTGTGGTCACGGTCAGTTGTCGCTACCGTCACCGCCCTCTTCAGTTGACCTGTCAGTAACCGACACCCAGACATTCACCATAATGGACGACACCGAGTGTTCTAACTATAGCGACAGCGCCCCTACCCCCAATATCGGCAGTACTGGCACCACCAGCGACAGCGACAACAATGCTAGTGCTGCCCCTACCTCCGACGTCGGCGGCACTGGCACCACCAACACCAGCGACAGCGACAACAAAGCTAGTGCTGCCCCTACGTCAAACGTCGGCGGCACTGGCACCATCAATACCAGCAACAGCGACAACAGAGCTAGTGCTGCCTATTACGATTGTGGTTGTGTTATCCTGTGAGAGCGTACATGTGTTATTCGTAGGTAACGACCCGATGTTTATTTGACCTATCACGGTTTAGATTCACGTGCCTTTTTAGTAAGATTTTCTTTTGTTCGTGAGTAGAGCCGATTTCGTTTTGTTAAGTTTAGTCCGGAACGTTGTAGACAGGTCGCACTGTCTGGTGGCCTCGTAAGTGTCACGTCGGTTAGTTGACATCGCAACATTTTCGCTACTTTTTGTTTTCCTGTGCGCGTGTATCGAGCAGCCTTTATTTTGTTTGGTGAATGTTCTCGTACCTTTTTGAGCTATCATAGATAGGGATACCATACTTTTATGTGTCTTTATTATACGCTAGAATTTAGAGCTGAAGTGAGCAGCCGTGTTTTTGTAGCCTGATATATTGTTTCTGGAAAGTTTATGTTAATGAGCTTCGGCTGCGTGTTTCGTTCTGGTTGTTTGAGTTCATGATTTCCGTAGAAGATTCTAGATTTTGATAGTGTATATAAGGAGGGCGCTGGGAAAGCCCGTTAGTACATTGTCTTGCTTTGTCAGTTGTAGAGATACGCAGTTTATTGCGAGAGACGCTGTGTATGAAAAACTTTGAGTCGTAGTGTGGACATAGCAGAAGAGACTTTGTATTCAATAGTTTGTGCATTTGAGAGAGCATTACTGTGTGGATATCGCATCGCTGAATTAAATATTGTTGGAACTGTTACTCCAGTATTGTCTACATCCTTAAGCCACGTGTGACGGATTGCAGCTGAACGAGGTTTATTTTAAAGAACACTACGTGTGTGTGTCTGGTGTGTTTATCATACTTCGACTACAACTCCACCACGTAACATAGTACTGGCACCACCAGCGACAGCGACAACAATGCTAGTGCTGCCCCTACCTCCGACGTCGGCGGCACTGGCACCACCAACACCAGCGACAGCGACAACAAAGCTAGTGCTGCCCCTACGTCAAACGTCGGCGGCACTGGCACCATCAATACCAGCAACAGCGACAACAGAGCTAGTGCTGCCACTACGTCAGACGTCGGCGGCACTGGCACCATCACCGACAGCAACAACAGAACTAGTGCTGCCACTACGTCTAACGTCGGCGGCACTGGCACCATCACCAACAGCGACAACAGAGCTTGTGCTGTCCCTGCCTCAGACGTCGGCGGCACTGGCACTTCCACCACCAACGACAGCGACAACAGAGCTAGTGCTGTACCTACGTCTGACGTCGGCGGCACTGGCACCATCACCGACAGCGACAACAGAGCTAGTGCTGCCCCTACGTCTGACGTCGGCGGCACTGGCACCATCAACACCCGCGACAACAGAGCTAGTGCTGCCCCTACGTCAGATGTCGGCGGCGCTGGCACCATCAACACAAGCGACAACAGAGCTAGTGCTGCCCCTACGTCAGACGTCGGCGGCACTGGCACCATCAACACCAGCGACAGCGGCAACAGAGCTAGTGCTGCCCCTACGTCAGACGTCGGCGGCACTGGCACCATCACCGACAGCGACAACACAGCTTGTGCTGCCCCTATCTCAGACGTAAGCGGCACTGGCACTTTCACCACCAACGACAGCGACAACAGAGCTAGTGCTGCCCCTACGTCTGACGTCGGCGGCACTGGCATGGCACTTTCACCACCAACGACAGCGACAACAGAGCTAGTGCTGCCCCTACGTCTGACGTCGGCGGCACTGGCACTTTCACCACCAACGACAGCGACAATAGAGCTAGTGCTGCCCCTACGTCTGACGTCGGCGGCACTGGCACTTTCACCATTAACGACAGTGACAACAGAGCTAGTGCTGCCCCTACGTCTGACGTCGGCGGCACTGGCACTTTCACCACCAACGACAGCGACAACAGTGCTAGTGCTGCCCCTACGTCTGAAGTCGGCGGCACTGGCACTACCATCACCACCACCTACAACAACTGCAACAACAGTGCCTCCACCTCCGACAACGGCGGCACTGGAGCTACCACTATCTCCACCATCGACAGCAAAGCTCGTGCTGTCCCTACCTCCGACGTCGGCGGCGCTGGCACCATCACCAACGACAGCATCGACGGCGATTGTGCTGCCATCACATCTGACGTCGGCGGCAATGGCACTCAGCCTCCTGCCCCTGCTGATGCCATGGTTATCGAGTCTGCGTACCAGACGGTCTGCCCTGTTGTTCTCAACCCAGACCCCCTGGCCATGGAGCGCGTAATGGCAGAGATAGCTCCTCTCCGGTCAGCAGATGGAGAGATCCGCCACGGGTACAATATTGAGGTGGATGAAATTAGACACCTCCGACAACAAATCACCCATCTGGAGGGGGAGAAGGAGGGATCGAGGACCGATAAGAAAGGCAGCAAGAAGGCATTTTCTCCCCCTCCAACACCCAGGCAAAGCAAGCGCCGGGAAAAAAACGCCTGCCACCACCAAATCCCCTGCCACCACGACCACATCTGAACCCCTGCGTCCACCTCACGACAACATTGCTATCCGGCAAACGCCCGAGCACAAGGAGCCGGTACCAACACCCCGACCCTCTCCAGGCGTTGACAAACACACTGACCGTGCTGGGATTCCAGAGCTAAAGCTTGTCACCCAGACGCTGCTTCTAGGTGACTCTGTCCTATGCGGTCTGCACGGAAAGCTGATGTCTGTCACGGACAAGGCGCAGGTCGTGTCAGTGTCGGGTCTCGACAGAGCCGGTATTCTACAGCGCCTTCATGATGCCGAACCCACGAATACAGTCAGCACAGTCGTCATACACGTTGGCATCAACGACTGTAAGCGTCGGTTCGTCATCGGCAAGAAGGGCTGGAAGGATGTGATTTCTGCTGCCAGACGAGTCTTCCCCAAGGCAGAAATCTCCATGTCTTCCATCCTGCCCACGAACAACCAGCGTCAGCAGCCAGACCCATGCATCACTGACACCAACCTCTGCCTCAGGGAAACGTGCGCATCCCTCAAGGTCAACTTTGTTGACAATGACTGCACCTTCTCTACAAGAACCGGCGAGGTAAAGAGCGGCTGGTTCAGAGACGCCATCCATCCCAACAAGCGGGGCACCAATGCTCTTGCTGTCAACATCAAGCGTTCGTACTCTGACCGCACCTCCAACAACGCAGCCCGGCCAGAACCAAACCACCCAATGTCTTGCCGCCATGAACAGCTGCCAGGGCACGGTGACACACACGGCAAGTCTGGTGCCAGAGAAAAAGAGCCTCAAAGAGACCGACGCTCTCAGCGCCCAGTCAGTTCAAGCCTTGCACCCCGATTCCGACAGGAGCATGCTGTGGTAAAAGACTGCAGTCAAGCCGACTGCACACCGCTAGTCACTCAACGTAGCGGTGAATCAAAGGCCGGATCTGCTCCGGAACAGAAGTCACAGCGGCCCACCTACGGTTACTTCACATCTCCCATGGGCCCCCCCCCCCCCCACCCCCTTCTTCGTAGGTGACGGCCGACCGATGTACCCGTACTCTAATCCCTCCGTATTTCCCTATTTCCCACTACCCCCGCCCCCAGGAGTGCCCCAGCTTAGTGAAAGTGACTGCGCAGCCTTGTTTTCTCTGCTGCAGAAATTCAGACCACGCGCCGGACATTAGGACACGCGTCCCTAGATTGACAGCTTGTGTTAGACACTCATAGGACACACCCTTCTTATTTGATAGCGTGTATTTCAGACAGTTTTGTTTGTTTTTTAGTAGTTTTCTCGCAGCCTTGCCAAAGTTCCATTGTGCAAGTCGAACTCGCAGCTGGACTCTGACCAAGAGAGTCAAAAACATTTTAATTTTGCTTTATTGTTGTTGCTGTTGTCATTTTCCAACGTTTTCTTATTTATTTATACACGTTGACATTATTTTTATTTATTTTTGGAAATAGTATTGCTAGGTTTGTTCTGTTACCGACATGCCAAAATATAATGTAAAAACTGTCCCACAACGAACTGATGAGTTGAGAATTGGCCACCTCAACATTTACCATTTAGTTAATAAGGTGCCAGATTTGTCTGTGTTCTTGAACACGCCCACACATTTTCATGTTTTTGGTGTATCCGAGTCGAGGCTCAAAAACACTATCAGGGATAACTCAATCTCAGTCCCAAACTTCTCAGTACTCCGCAGAGATGCCTCAAGTCCCCAGCACACTGGACTAGCAGTATATATACATGATTCGATAACTAGTAACGTTAAACGACGACGGGACCTAGAGTCAGCCGAAGTTGAAAGTTTATGGGTCGAGGTGAAAACATCTAAATCCCCCCCCCCCCCCCCCCCAGTTCTGATTGGCTTTATTTATAGAAAACCAGCAGCCAACTGGGACTGGTATGATGACTTCGTAGAAATGATGGATAAAGTTAATCAAAGTAAAGATAGCATTGTTCTTCTGAGCGACTTTAACATTGACCTACTTAAGCCTAAAGGGCACCATGCTGCATGGGCATCAACAACAGCCTTATTCGGTCTGAAACAATTAGTTAAACCCCCCACTAGAACCACATCTACATCTTCAACCTTTAATTGATCACATTTACCTGACAAATGACGATAAAATATCAAATGTGCAGGTTCCCTCCTTAGCTGTCAGCGATCATAACCCAGTATGCTGTAACGTCTCCATGAAACTAGACAGGAATAAACTAAAAGACATAAAACTATAAAATATCGCTCCTTTAAACACTTTAATAAAGACGAATTTCTGTGGGACCTGCACAATGCTCCGTTTACTGAGGTTTATGATCACCAATCTCCTGACAGTGCCTTGTCATGCTGGATGGATCTGTTTCTCAGTGTCCTCAATAAACATGCGCCCATACGTGAAAAACGAGTTAAACATTTCACTATACCACCCTGGTTATCAGCGGATATCAAGCAGGCCATGTCATTTAGAGACAAACTTATAAAAGAGCAAAAGTACGAAGAATACAAAAAGCAACGCAATCGTGTCCAATATTTAGTTAGAGCGTCTAAGAAGTCTTTTTTTCCAGCAAATGATTCGAGACAAAAAGGACACGGCATCTGTTTGGAAGGGGTCTGAACGTCATAACGAAGGGTAAATCAGCACCCGAAATCTCATCCCATATGTCAGCTGATATATTAAATAACCATTTCTTAACGACAACCCAAATACTGGCATTGTCAGCTGCAAATAACAGTAAACCATATGAAGTGCCGAGTTTTCTCAGAGAACACTTTAAAAAACAACTATATCAGATACTTTCACCATCCCTAATATTACAGCTGCGGAAGTCGGCAGATATATTTCTAGCATGCGGAACAAAAAGTCTGCTGGCATTGATGGTATTGATAATGAAACCCTAAAAATCTCATTACCATATAAGTAGATTCACTAACATATATTATTTTCAACCTCTGCATAAAGCAAAGTACATTTCCAACCATTCTTAAAAAAGCAAAGGTAATCCCAATCCCTAAATCTAAAGATCTTGAAGATATCAATAATTATCGTCCAATTTCCCTTCTGTCAGCTTTGTCAAAACCCCTTGAAAAACACATTCAAAAACATCTCCTTGACTTTCTGGGAAAAGGTAAATTACTTAATATTCACCAGTCTGGTTTTAGACCGAAACATTCTTGTCAGTCAGCAGTGACACATATTGTAGACAGCTGGCTGGAATCAATCAATAAAAGCCTGATGTCAGGAGCAGTTTTCTTAGACCTTAGAAAGGCG
>BTPG01000002.1:269301419-269348919 GCA_036245525.1 Semisulcospira habei | reverse complement strand
GCTCAAGTCATATTCGATACTACCCAAAACAAACTCCCACTTTGGAGATGTGTCATCTACATGCGGTACGTCCAAGAGGCTCCCGCTCAGATTTACCACCAATGGACGGACTCAAATAAAGATCTTGTAATCATCACAGTGCCAGTCCCATCATGCATCCCTTCTCCACCTGAACTTTTCAAAACATTTCTTCAAATGAAGCATGGAAATCGCTCTCTCATTACCATTACACTCTACCACACCACCGGCAGAGCTCTCGTACAGGGAAACGTGTGCCCTGTGTGGGTTGGTGAGGAATTTGACAAGTTGAAGGCATTAGTAAGCGCCATGAGCGGTGAGACACTTGAACTTTGCCCCCCACCCTCCGAACCTGAGGAATCCCATGCACTCTCCACCCCACCACCCACCCCCGTGAACACCTTCCCCACTCCGTCTCCACTTATCGCCATCCTCCCCCCTCCAGTATCCAGTCAACAGCGCGACCGGTGACAGTTCTGCCGCAGTCCTTGATGGGCAGGCCGCTGCGGCTGTCAAAGGTAGCTCATCCATCTCTACGCCCCGCCCTAACACCACTGACCTTAATCCCCAAGATCTGATCGACACGAGCTGCCTCTAAACCACTCCCTCATAGCATCGGAGTCCTTGTTTCCTAGCGCGGAGGGATTGCCAGTGGTGGTCAGTGAAGCGAAGCAGCAGCCAAGCATTGTGATGGGCACACTCCCTAGCCGTGACTCTCCCTGTCTAGTGTCCGGAGGCAACGAGGAGATTAGCAAGTCTTTGGCCAGTTCGATTTACGAGGTAAATGATGAAAGAGCCCAAGGCCTCGTCTCAAATGACGTCACTTCAGAGACTGTGCACACCTCGACCCAATGTTCCCCTCAGTGCTGTGACCGTTGTACTGAGCCAGTGGTAGGAACCCCTTGTTTTACTAGTGTGACTGACATGATAACAGACCTGAAACTGCAGTTCGAAAACCAGCAAAAGGAGTTACGCGAGAACATGAAAGCGGAAATCGACGCCCTCAAAAAAGAAAATAGCGATCTGCAAAGGCAAGTTTCTAGACTCATCACCAAAATGGGAAAGGTCGACGCTATTGAGAGCCGCCAAAAAAAACTACTGGCTAGACAGAAACAGGGTAACACACCACCTCCACCCGCTAATGACTCCATCCCTCCATTCGAAAACACGACTCCTCTCTCAGTTGCCTCCTCCCCTCCCCCTGTTGTCCTGAAAAAGCAGCTTACCCATGCTGACTCTACTGATCATCCCGTTACGTTCAGTCAGGAGACGTGCGAGTCTTCGGCAGGTGGGGCCAGCGGCGAAGATATGGGAGCTAATCCCATCAAGGACCGGCCGCCACAAGCCCCGCGACTCTTCAGCTTCCGTCTGCCGCCCCCGGGTAAAGTGTCTGCCCTACTGATTGGCGACTCCAATCTACAGCGGGTGGATCGCCGCCGGCTTGATCCTAGTGGGGCCACGTGCGTGCGTACCCTGCGCGGGGTCAAGGCTGGTGACCTGGCTGCAACCCTAGAGACGTGTGACCTCCGTGAGGACATCAGCCGTGTTGTGGTCCACGTGGGTACAAACGACTGCGCCTCGGGCCACGACACGGAGGTGATTCTGCAGAGCTTCCAACGTCTCACCAAGCAGGTCCGCCGTGCATTTCCTTCTGCTGCAGTTGCGTACACAGCAATCCTCCCCCATGGTCGACGGTCACTACAAATAACAGAAACTGTCAACCAGCGTCTGGCCGAGCACTGTGTCAGTGAGAAAGTGCTCTTCCTCCAAGAAAAGGCCTTCTACACACCACAGGGACAAGTTGCTGCTGCTCTCTTTAGCAGTGACAAACTACATCTAAGTGAAAGAGGTGTAGGGGTCCTGCTCCGTCAGGTGAAACGGTATTTATATCACGCCGAAGATGAAGCTCTGCCTAACACTCGTATGCAACGTAAACAAGGCTCGTCCAAAGACATACACAATGTTCCGGTAAATAATCAGGGTGGTAGCCACTGTAACCAACGGACCGTAACGTACGAGCAAGCCTACCCACCACTGTTCTTTGGGCCTGACTCTAATTCTCGGGACTTAACTTCAGGTCCCACAAACAGCACCGAGCAGAGGTCAAAGTTTGCAAGCGCCCGCCGGTGGGAGACTTCAGTGTTGGCGAGCAGCAATAACGGTGACAGGGCGGTTGTCTCTCGCCAAGCTGTCCCCGTCCCCAATAACCACAACAGCCAGCCTCCCGTTGACAAGACATCTCGCGCCACCGGTACTACAGAGAACTCACATGCAGATGTCACCACTGGTGCCAGCATTCCCTCCCTACAGCCACTGTACCATCGACCTGACGCTGTAGCCGTGGATCCTCACGCCTTTTCGTCCTACTACGGGAATTACGGCCGCCCCATCGTTCCCTGGCCCCAGGCCACACCCCCCGGACTGCCACCGTATCCGCCAGTCTTCCAACCGCCTTTCCAGCCATACCCCCCACCCTTCCCTCATTGGCAGTTACCCTACTTGATGGGTGGTCTGAGGCCTTAAGCTGTAGTGTAATTAAATTAATCCGTGTCTGCTCGGCCCAGTGAGTGTGTTAGGTAGAACTAAGACGCACCGGCCCTTGCTGTGTACATAGCGTTTACACTGACAATTGTCATCCAGTTTATTTGGTTTAGCGCCCAGCATTCAAAACTACAGCAGAAGAAGTGCTGGGGAAGCAGAGAAAGCGCAAACAGCCCTGGGTCACCGATGACATCCTCGATCTCTGTGATGAGAGGAGAGCCTGGAAGAAAAAGAGAGGCCAAGACCTCACATCAGCAAACAAGTACAGACTTGTCAACAAGAAGATCAGGAAGAGGATGAAAGAAGCCAAAGAAGATTGGATTGAAGACCAGTGTTGTAGCGTGGAAGAGGGCATGGCAAACGGCAACAGCAAGAAGGCTTATGAAACGCTAAGGACCCTCACCAAGACTCAACAGCGAACAGCCACAGTCATCGAAGACAGCAGCGGCCAACTCCTTACGGAAAACACTGCTGTACTAAACAGATGGACTGAGTACTGCCGAGACTTGTATAACTACAAGGCTGAGCCAGACACCAGCATCCTCCAAAACAACCAGGCTGGGGCCAGGAAGGCTGAAGACCTGCCAGTGTTCGCTGAAGAGGTGGAAGCAGCCGTACGCGGCCTGAAGGGAGGAAAGTCTCCAGGTGTAGACAACGTACCTGCTGAACTGTTGAAACATGGAGGAGAAGTAACAACGAAGGTCCTCACTACACTCTGTCAAAAGATCTGGGAGCAAAAGAAATGGCCAGTAGAATGGACACAGTCTCTAGTGATCCCGCTCCCCAAGAAAGGAAACCTGAAACAGTGCCAGAACTACAGAACTATCAGTCTGATAAGTCACCCTAGCAAAGTAATGCTTAGAATCATTCTCAACCGCCTCAAAACTTTCGCCGAGGAACTGCTGACAGAAGAACAGGCTGGCTTCAGAGTTGGAAGAAGCACTGTAGAGCAGATTTTCAACTGCCGCGTCCTGATCGAGAAACATCTGCAGCATCAGCGCGAACTCTACCACAACTTCATTGATTTCAGGAAAGCATTTGATCGCGTCTGGCACGACGGACTCTGGCAAGTCATGAGATCGTTCAACATAGAGGAGGGACTGATCCAAATGATAGAAGCGCTTTACAAGAACGCCTGCAGCGCGGTTCTACTTAACAATCAGTCAGGCGAGTTCTTCAGGACGACGATCGGTGTCCGTCAAGGATGCCTGCTCTCTCCTGTCCTTTTCAACATATTCCTGGAGAAGATCATGCAGGAAACCCTCCACGACCACCATACTTCAATCTCTATTGGTGGCAGATCCCTGTGCAATCTTCGATTCGCAGACGACATTGACCTCATGGCAGGCAGCAATAGTGAGCTTCAAAACCTGACAGACAAACTTTCAAGTAGCGCAGGGTCTTATGGCATGGAGATCAGTACGGATAAAAGCAAAGTGATGATCAACACCACAAGCGACAGCAGCAGCAACATCCACATGAACGGCCAGAAGCTAGAAGAGGTCAATAGCTTCAAGTACTTGGGAGCCACCCTGTCCAAAGACGGTAGTTGCATAGCAGAGATCCGTATCAGGATAGGTACAGCAACATCCGCAATGGCCAGGCTGGACAGGATATGGCGAAGTAACTCCATCAGCTTCACCATCAAGTACAGGCTTTACAAGTCCCTCGTAGTGTCTATTCTACTCTACGGCTGTGAGACTTGGACACTTCTTGCAGACTCAGAAAAGAAAATCCAGGCCTTTGAGAATAAGTGCCTGAGGAAGTTGCTCCGCATCTCGTACCGCGAGCACAAGACCAACGAATATGTACGGAGCATCGTCACTTCCCTGGTGGGCCCACATGAACCCCTTCTGGCAACCGTGAAACGGCGCAAGCTTGCTTGGTTTGGCCACGTGACCCGACACAACACCTTGTCCAAGACTATCCTCCAAGGCACTCTCGAAGGAAGTCGTCGGCGAGGTCGTCAGAGAAAGAGTTGGGTCGCAAACATAAAAGAATGGACCAAACTCGAGATGCCAGACTTGCTTGCCACCGCCCAAAATAGAACTCAGTGGAGAGCACTGTCTGTTGCTGCTGCCTTTCAGTCCCCCCAACGCCCAGTTCGGGCAAGGGACTGATGATGATGATGATGATTCAAAACTATGACATATGTTTTGTTTGTTTTGTTGTTTGTTTTTTTTTTGTTTTTTTTTTTTTTTAAATAATTAATCTTGACTACGATTCAACCCGCAATCCGCGAGCCGCGGACAATAGCGTGTGTTCCTATGTGCATAGGTGTGTGAGCCCTTGTATAGGTTGTGTGGACTTAATTTGAAATAATAACAGAAACGTTCGAATTTCTGTGCATGTGTTTTAACAAGTGCTGGGGCACTTAGACATTTTTATTTAGTTTTTTACCGTGTTACGTAAATAGTGATTACTTTCTGGTAATCGGAACTGCGAAATATTACAGACTGTTTTGACATTGGCTATGTGTTTGCCTTTGAGGCAGCACACTGAGAACTGTTTGACTACGGAAGTCACAGTGACCTTTTGGCCTTTAGCCAGTGAAATGTCTTTGTAGACTCCAAGTTCTCTTGGCTCGAGAGACTTAACCGTACTGTGTGTGCATGTGATTTTATTTTGAGATCATCGTGCATTTTTGTGTATGTGATCCCATTTTGAGATCGTAGAGGCTTTTTACAGTGACTTCACGAGAACTGACGAGAAGCGATGCCGAAAGCTTCAATTAGCGTACAATCACTTGGACTGAAAATCGGACACCTTAATATTTTTCACCTGTTTCGCAAGGTCCCCGATATCGTTTATTTTTAAATGAGCCATCGCACTTCCATCTCTTTGGTTTCACGGAATCACGTCTGGGCCCAAACATCAGTGATGCTAGCTTAATTATTCCTAACTTTTCTTTAATCCGGCTTGACCCAGGCTACCCTGGACACACTGGAATAGCTGTCTATGTACTTAGCTCTATCCGAAATATGGTGCGCAGACGTGAAGACCTTGAGTCCAGAGAGCTAGAGTGTGTGTGGCTGGAGGTGAAAATACCACATTCCTCTCCCATCCTTATCGCCTTTATGTACAGAAATCCAGCTGCTACTGCTGACTGGTATGACGACTTTGTACAAGTGATGGATAAAGTGAACGACACCGGTAAAAATGTTCTCATTCTGGGATTGATTGATTGTACATTGCTTAACGTCCCGACAGCAACAAGGCTTTCTCAGGACGGGTCTCATTCTGGGAGACTTTAACATCGATATGCTGAAACCCAAGCCTACATGGCAATCAGCGATCTTTCGGGCTAAAGCAGATGATTAAATCTCCAACGCGAGTATCACGCTCTGCTGCCACCATCATCGACCACATTTACACTAATAACCCAACAGCAGTAGCGGAAACTAATGTTTCTTCATTAGCCGTCAGTGACCACTTTCCCATCGCCTGTACATGGTCGTGTAATCTGCCCGCAAAACAAAGTCGGGACCAGCACTCGTACATAACGTACAGATCGTTTAAAAAGCTTAATACGAATGCTTTCTTATATGATCTAAGCTATGCAGGATTTGATCAAGTGTATAACTGCACTGACCCTGATAATGCGCTCACTATATGGCTTGATCTGTTCCTCGGGGTGCTTAATAAACACGCGCCGCTAAGAAGGAAGCGAGTCCGACGCCGCTAGCCTCCCTCCTGGATAACGGAGGAAATCAAACAAACTATGGAGGCACGAAACACCGCTAAACGAGAAAAGAACTTCGCTGAGTTTAAACGTTTGCGTAACAAAGTTAAGTACTTAGTTCGAGAAGCTCAAAAGTCATTTGTTGAAAAGACAATTGAGAACGAAAAATCTCCTGCTTCTGTTTGGACTGCTTTGAATACTCTAACAAGCAACACGCGCAGGCAGACTCATATCATTCCAAACGAATTCTCTGCGGAAAGCATAAACAATTGCTTTCTCTCAGCTCCAGAACAGCTACTTACTTCCAACAGCCCTGATCCGTCAGCGTATGTAATATCGGATCAACTGTCCATGTTTTGCCAGGAACGATTATCGTCCGATGATACGTTTGATATCCCCTTTATCGCTGTTCACGAAGTCGGGCGTTATATTACGTGCCTTAAGAGCAAGACATCTGCTGGTGTGGACGGTATAAATGGTTATATACTCCACATATCACTGCCTTATATTGTTGAACCCCTCACTTACATTTTTAACTTATGTATACAGTATAATACTTTTCCTGTGACGTTTAAAAAAGCAAAAGTTGTTCCTATACCCAAGACCAAAGATACTACTGATGTAAATGACCTTCGTCCCATTTCTCTTCTGTCTGTTTTATCAAAGCCACTTGAGAAGCATATTCAAAAGCATCTCCTCCAGTACCTCGAAGAACGGTCCTTGTTAAATAAGTTCCAGTCCGGTTTTAGACACAAACACTCATGCCATTCTGCATTAGTACGTATGGTTGATTCATGGCTAGATAACATCAACAATAACAAAATGACTGGCACGGTATTCTTGGACCTGAAAAAAGCGTTCGATCTGATACATCATGAAATCTTGCTGAGGAAACTTAATGTTTATTTCAACAACAACAGCCCGTCAGCCCTTTCATTCTTTAACTCTTATCTTTCTGCGAGAACACAAGCTGTCTATGTAAATGGTAACTATTCCACAGAGGGTAAGGTAGAGCTTGGTGTTCCTCAGGGTTCGGTTCTGGGCCCATTGTTATTTTGTATCTTTATTAATGATTTACCACTACACATCACATGTGCTAGTGCCGAGTGTGACATGTTTGCTGACGATTCGACGCTACATGCATCCGGTAAAACTGTAGCTGACATAACCAACAGCCTCCAGCAGAGCCTACAAGAAGTCTCTAAATGGTGCAGTCAAGTAGAAATAGAATGATAGTCAATCCAACTAAAACAAAAAGCATGTTAGTCACAACACGTCAGAAACATCAGCTGCAACCCGCGCCTCTAAACCTCTCATTTGAAGCTGTTCCCATAGAGCAAGTACAGCAGCACCGTTTACTAGGGGTAGTTGTAGATAACCAACTTAGTTGACAGCCTCATCTCATACACATCGGAAAGACAATTTCAAAGAAATTATTTTTACTGTCTAAACTGAAAGCGGTCATTAATCTGAACACGCGTAAACTATTTTTCAATGGATACATCAAGCCCCACATTGATTATGCCTCAACAGTTTGGGATGGCTGTAGCGAGGTTCAGTTCAAGAAAATAAATTCGCTATACAGAAGAGCAGCCAAACTCATTATTCCTAGCTCATCTCTACCCACTGAGGCGAGGCTCGAGGCAGCTGGACTCCTTCCTCTTGACAAACACTTAGTATTTAACAAGTGCGTACTAGTGCACAAAGCTCTTAAGGGTAAGGCCCCCGGCTACTTATCGGAACTTTTTACTCTTACTGAGAAGAGATACAGCACCTCTCGGAGCAACCTGAGCATAAAACGGCCCCGCATTGATTTGTATAAATCCAGTTTGTCATACTCAGGTGGTTTCCTGTGGAATTCTATTCCTCTGCATCTACAACAAGTTAATTCCCTAGCTGCTTTTAAAGCAAAACTATACAAGCACTTATCCAAGGCAACGTAAATTTAATTATCTCGTGTTGTCTAAACATAATATATTTTTATTTCTTTTTATGCAACTATTATTTTTATTATACCATTTGTGTTCACGTGCCGTTTGTGGGGGTGCTTCCCGTATAGACCTGGTCAGGGGATGCAGTGCCGGTGCACAGTTTATTCAAACGATGTGCTTAGTATGTCATTCGAGTGAAAGTATATTTGTAGCCGCGTGCCCCCCGGGTGGGAGTGTCTGGGGAGAGCTCCCGCAAACGCATATGACACGTGCAAACATCTTCGTATGTTTTGTTAAATCACTGTTGCAGTTTGTAGTGTTGTCGTAATTCGCATTACTTTCGATGTTGTTTGTGAGTGTGTAGCTTTGCCTGTTATTATATGTCAGTAGATGTAGCAAGGACAGATTGGAAGAAAGGCCTGTGCGCCTAATATCTCAATCCTTGATAAATAAAGTTTGTCAGTCAGTCAGTCAGTCTCTCTCTCTCTCTCTCTCTCTCTCTCTCTCTCTCTCTCTCTCTCTCTCTCTCTCTCTCTCTCTCTCTCTCTCTCTCTCTCTCTCTCTCTCTCGCTCCTTTATAAACGTTATACTGTCACAGTATCTCTTTTCTTGAAATGCCTATAGCATCGTGTCACACAGTGTGTGATGGTGTCGTGCTTCTGATGGAACATCTACTGCTGCGATTCAAAAAGGACCTTGTGAGGTATTTGTGATTTTCTATTCAGTATTCTCTGCTTCAACCGGTATTAGACGCCGCCAGCGGGCGCCGGAATTTTTTGCCTCGCCGCCTCGCCTTGTCTTATAGTCTTCAGTCAAGGATGCCTGCATACCACGCTCGGCCAAGAGTACTACTGCACCCAGGCTAAGCAGTACACGATGGCTGAAGCGTCGAGGGTGACTGGTCATAGCACGCCTTCCAGCTGTGTATCAGAAAAAGTGCACGCGCCCGAACGGCCTGCACATAACATTCTACTGAGTACACTGACGGCATCGTCTCGCCATGATCATGTAACGGCAGCCAACAACACCATGGGTCCCACCACCCGCGCAGCTCACGCCGCTAAGTATGCTACCGACACCGAGCATATCATTCATACAAAAGACCCCTTCCAAAAACAGTTTCTAGAGCCCTCCGTCAAGCTGCCCTTTCGGAGGTTTGTTTTTCACACTAGATATGTTCTGGAGTGCCCTGCCCAGGTCTCGTGTGAATGGACAGACTTTCAATATGACGAAAACGACGAGAATGAGCGTGGTCTAAAACTGAACCATCACAGTGC
The DNA here is from genome assembly GCA_036245525.1 of Semisulcospira habei. Classification (NCBI taxonomy): domain Eukaryota; kingdom Metazoa; phylum Mollusca; class Gastropoda; family Semisulcospiridae; genus Semisulcospira; species Semisulcospira habei. The sequence goes on along the minus strand of BTPG01000002.1, from coordinate 269,339,470 downwards.
CCGTTCCCTGTGTCCCTTCCCCTAATGAACTATACAAAACTATTTTGCAACTGAGATACGGGAGCCGTAAACTGGAAGAGACGACAGGGAGCAGCGGTGCCACTGAAACTGATCCCCTAATGCACGTACGCTCCAGGACCAGTCGCTACGAGAGCGCCGTCAGTTTAGGTTCGACTCCCACACTAGGGCAGAGTAAATGCGCTATTAATCAGTGACTCTAATCTTCAACGGGTGAATCGTCGTCGCTTGGACCTGAGCAGTGCTACGTGTGTGCGCACCCTGCGGGGGATTAAGGTTGACCAGTTGGCAGAGGCCCTGTTTAACATCGCGCCAAGCTACGACATCGGTAGTGCGGCAGTGGTCCACGTTGGCACAAATGACTGTGCCTCCAGTAATGACGTGGACTCTGTAGTACAGGACTTCCAGCACCTCATTCCCGCTGTAGTTCGACGAGTCTTCCCATCTGCCACAGTCACCTACACGGCAATATTATTACCACAAGGGCGCTGCCCACTGAAACCATCTGCAGTGTAAAGAGTGCCTGACTATGCTGTGCGAAAGTGAAGAAGTCTCGTTTCTACAGGAAAACAATTTTTACACCCCTGCTGGTGCAGTTGCTACCTCCCTGTTTAATAGCGACAGGCTGCATCTGAATGAGAGAGGCGCCGGAGTATTACTGCGCGAGATAAAGCGGTTCTTGTTTCCTTCAGATAACATGAAAGACTTAAATCGGCACCGCGACCTGCGACACGCCAGACACGCTGAGCCTGAAGCAAACAAGAAAGTACCTGAGCGGCTGAGTGGTCCTCCCTCATCATCATCATCATCAGTCCCTTGCCCGAACTGGGCGTTGGGGGGACTGAAAGGCAGCAGCAACAGACAGTGCTCTCCACTGAGTTCTATTTTGGGCGGTGGCAAGCAAGTCTGGCATCTCGAGTTCGGTCCATTCTTTTATGTTTGCGACCCAACTCTTTCTCTGACGACCTCGCCGACGACTTCCTTCGAGAGTGCCTTGGAGGATAGTCTTGGACAAGGTGTTGTGTCGGGTCAGGTGGCCAAACCAAGCAAGCTTGCGCCGTTTCACGGTTGCCAGAAGGGGTTCATGTGGGCCCACCAGGGAAGTGACGATGCTCCGTACATATTCGTTGGTCTTGTGCTCGCGGTACGAGATGCGGAGCAACTTCCTCAGGCACTTGTTCTCAAAGGCCTGGATTTTCTTTTCTGAGTCTGCAAGCAGCGTCCAAGTCTCACAGCCGTAGAGTAGAATAGACACTACGAGGGACTTGTAAAGCCTGTACTTGATGGTGAAGCTGATGGAGTTACTTCGCCATATCCTGTCTAGCCTGGCCATTGCGGATGTTGCTGTACCTATCCTGATACGGATCTCTGCTATGCAACTACCGTCTTTGGACAGGGTGGCTCCCAAGTACTTGAAGCTATTGACCTCTTCTAGCTTCTGGCCGTTCATGTGGATGTTGCTGCTGCTGTCGCTTGTGGTGTTGATCATCACTTTGCTTTTATCCGTACTGATCTCCATGCCATAAGACCCTGCGCTACTTGAAAGTTTGTCTGTCAGGTTTTGGAGCTCACTATTGCTGCCTGCCATGAGGTCAATGTCGTATGCGAATCGAAGATTGCACAGGGATCTGCCACCAATAGAGATTGAAGTATGGTGGTCGTGGAGGGTTTCCTGCATGATCTTCTCCAGGAATATGTTGAAAAGGACAGGAGAGAGCAGGCATCCTTGACGGACACCGATCGTCGTCCTGAAGAACTCGCCTGACTGATTGTTAAGTAGAACCGCGCTGCAGGCGTTCTTGTAAAGCGCTTCTATCATTTGGATCAGTCCCTCCTCTATGTTGAACGATCTCATGACTTGCCAGAGTCCGTCGTGCCAGACGCGATCAAATGCTTTCCTGAAATCAATGAAGTTGTGGTAGAGTTCGCGCTGATGCTGCAGATGTTTCTCGATCAGGACGCGGCAGTTGAAAATCTGCTCTACAGTGCTTCTTCCAACTCTGAAGCCAGCCTGTTCTTCTGCCAGCAGTTCCTCGGCGAAAGTTTTGAGGCGGTTGAGAATGATTCTGAGCATTACTTTGCTAGGGTGACTTATCAGACTGATAGTTCTGTAGTTCTGGCACTGTTTCAGGTTTCCTTTCTTGGGGAGCGGGATCACTAGAGACTGTGTCCATTCTACTGGCCATTTCTTTTGCTCCCAGATCTTTTGACAGAGTGTAGTGAGGACCTCCCTACTGGCCGCCAAATAATCTCAATCAAGATGAGAACCTGCTGATGCAACACAGTACAAAACAAATGTCACAATCAAATGCCCTCGGCCCCACTCGCCGCTGGGAATCAGCTACCAGCACTACGATGGCGAACATAGGTGACTACGTTAATGCTGGCGGAAACCTAGCTGTCCCTGTCTCAAGCAGCCAGTCACATGTAAACACTAGTGCTCGAGTTCCTGTGGAGCTTTCCGGACCTGACACTAACACTACATTGGCGAACGCTGCCAGCGCGGTGCACCTACAGCTGCCTTTCAGTCACTACTGAGCGACCACACTACACAGAAGCGGCGGCCGATCCCAGCTACCACTACCAGCCGTCCCTGGAAACTACGCGCACCCTGTTGTGCCCTGGCCTCAGATCACACCGCACAGTTTCCACGTATCAATGCCGCAGTAGCCAGCGGCATTCCAGCCAGCCTTTCAGCCATTCCCACTTCCCTTTTCCCACTGGCAGTATCCGTATCTAGCTAATAGTGGACCGCGGTTCCAAGCGGTAATATGAAGTGTGTATTAAACTGACCAGTAAAACATGCCTCGGCGTTTCCTTCATGCTTGACCGGGAAATGTTGGACGATGATAGTTCCGGGATAGTGCCGGAATAGCTTTGCGTCTTTAAGGCTCTAATCTTATCCGCTGTTACTGCACTTGTGCTATCGTTGTCCATCTCTTTCCAGCGTAAATCGGATGTTCAATTTGAACTAATTTCACTTCTTGTTTTTCATGAACTTAGTGAACATCAGTATAAATCTGAAAAGAAAATAAACAATAATATGACTTCATTTTGAGCCCTTCATTGACTTGTAGCAATGCGTGGTGCATAAGAACATAGGTGTGAGAGCCCCATGTGTTATTAGTATTGTTTGATTCCAGTTCTCGTTCAATCTGTTTTAGTGTGTCGAGCACTGATCTGACAATCGTTTGATCTAACGGTGACATTTTTGTACGTAACGGTTATTGTGCTGTTGTTTGGGTTTTGCCTCATAGATTTGACATTCACATTTGCGATGCTTTTGGTTTATATGCGATGCGGCCGTATCACAGTAACATGTTTTAGAGAAATCGATGGACTATTTGTACTATGCTTGACCCCTACAGTACAGATGCGCGTTTGACTTGTGACTGACCGGCATACACACCATTTTTGTAAGCTGAACTAAATGTAATGATTGGTGATTATAGAGCATAACCAAACGTGTTGTGCTGAATGAGAGTAGACCGTTCTACAAACTATCATTCGAGTTATTTTTGACAGTTGTTGTGATTAATGTGGATTTGGCTTATTCCAAACTTTCGCACATGATCATTCCTTTCGTTGACTGGACTGTTTCACTGAGTTTCTGATATTGAAAACTTTATATTTACATTTTCGTCATCAAAATGTGTACACCATCAAACAGTTGCATGAATGCCAACGGGCTGAAGGTCGGGCACCTTAATGTATTTCACCTTTACAATAAGGTTCCTGACATTTCAATATTTTTAAACCAGCCTTCACATTTCCATCTCTTTGGGCTAACGGAATCACGTCTGGACTCAAGAATTAGCGACGAAAATAATTATGTGCATTTCAAACTTTTCCTTAATTCGCCGTGACCCAAACACCCTCAAACACACAGGGATTGCTGTTTATGTCCATAACTCGATTGCACATATGGTACACAGACGTGATGATCTGGAGACAACTGAGATCAAGTGTGTATGGCTAGAAGTAAAAATTAATAACTCATCGCCAATTATAATGGGTTATGTATATAGGAATCTATCGTCCACTGTCGAGTGGTATGATGACTTTGTGCAGATGATGGATATAGTGAATGACACTGACAAAGATGTACTGCTGTTAGGTGATTTAACATTGACTTACTGAAAACAAATCCCATGTGGCAATCGACAACAACTCTTTTTGGGTTGAAGCAACTTGTCCAAACTCCTACTAGAATAACCCAATCATCTGCTACACTCATTGATCACATCTATACCAACAACTACCAGCGTCCCCCCATTAGCTGTCAGTGATCATTTTCCCATCACCTGTACATGGTCGTGCAAGCTGCCCAAACAAAAGAGAGATCAACATGTGTATATTACCTATACGTCTTTAAAAAAAACTAAACAAAGATGCTTTTCTACAGGATCTTAGTCTTACACCCTTTTAGGATGTGTACAATTGTACTGACCCAGATAGGGCTGTCTCTGTCTTACTTGATCTGTTCCTCGGGGTGCTAAACAAACATGCGTCAGAAAAAAGAAAGCGAGTCCGATCCCGCCAGCCTCCCTCATGGATAACCGACGAAATTAAACAAGCAATGGCGGACAGAAATAACGTTAAAAAAGAAAAGAAATTTCAAGAATTTAAATGATTGCGAAATAAAGTTAAGTACTTAGTTAGAGAGGCTCAGAGATCGTTTGTAACCAAAACAGTCGAAGAAGACAGAAACCCTTCCTCCATCTGGACAGCACTTAATACGCTTACCAACAACAAGCATAAACAGTGCAATACCATTCCAGAAAACCTCTCCGCTGAGGAGTTTAATAACCACTTTCTATCAGCCCCCAAAGACTTACTCAGTTCTCACAATCGCGATCAGTCGATATATTCTACTCCAGAGAAGCTAACAAAGTTCTGTAAGCAAAGATTGTCCTCAGATGATGTCTTCGTCATCCCTGATATTGCTGTACACGAGGTAGACAAATACATTTCCATTCTAAAAAAGAAAACATCTTCGGGCAGTGATGGTATCGATGGATATATCCTTGACCTGTCGCAACCATACATAGTGGAACCTCTTACACACATTTATAACCTGTGTATACAAAAATATGTCTTCCCAGTAGCTTTAAAAGAATCAAAAATAGTGCCTGGTCCTAAAGCAAAATAACTTTCGCCCCATTTCCCTTCTATCAGTTCTCTCGAAGCCTCTGGAAAAGCATGTTCACAAACATCTTCTGGAATTTCTTGAAGAAAGGTCCCTATTATGTCATTACCAGTCAGGATTTCGTCCCAAGCATTCATGCCACACTGCACTCGCACGAATAGTGAATTCGTGGGTCAACAGCATAAATGATAATAAAATGTCTGGTGCTGTCTTCTTGGATCTAAGGAAAGCGTTCGATCTTATCGATCACAAAATCTTATTAAAAAAGCTTGCCATTTTCTTCAACAATAAGAGCCCGTCAGCTCTTTCGTTTGTGAACTCCTATCTTACAAAAAGAACACAAACAGTCTATGTCAATGGAAAATGTTCTTTTGAAGAAGTTGTTGAGTATGGAGTGCCCCAGGGGTCTATTTTAGGCCCACTACTGTTCTGTATCTTCATTAACGATCTACCGTTACATGTAACGTGGTACTGAGGCTGAGTGTGACATGTTTGCCGACGACTCAACATTACATTGCGCTGGTTTAAAAGTAGAGTACATGATTACTTTTCTAACACAACGAAATGCTGATCCTTTCTTCTTCTTTGTTTCTAGACATGATACGCTTCATGTTCTCACTTTTCGCTAGTTTTTTTCTTCTGCTTCCCATCTAGTCTCCAAATCGTGTTTTTCAGCTTGTTTTTGATAGTACACAAAATATCCTACCTACCTAAATGTTAGATATGTGTGCACGTACGTGTGCATGTGTATGTACAAAAGTGCGCATGTGCACGAGTACATGTACATGTATATGTGTGATATATATATATATATATATATATATATATATATATATATATATATATATATATATATATATATATATATATATATATATATGTGTGTGTGTGTGATATATACATGTATACACACACACACACACATATATATATATATATATATATATATATATATATGTATATGTATATAATATATATATATATATATATATATATATATATATATATATATATATATATATATATATATATGTATATATATATATATATTATATACATATACATATATATATATATATATATATATATATATATATATATATATATATATATATATATATATATATATATATATATATATATATATATATATATATATATATATATATCATCATCATCAGTCCCTTGCCCGAACTGGGCGTTGGGGGGACTGAAAGGCAGCAGCAACAGACAGTGCTCTCCACTGAGTTCTATTTTGGGCGGTGGCAAGCAAGTCTGGCATCTCGAGTTCGGTCCATTCTTTTATGTTTGCGACCCAACTCTTTCTCTGACGACCTCGCCGACGACTTCCTTCGAGAGTGCCTTGGAGGATAGTCTTGGACAAGGTGTTGTGTCGGGTCACGTGGCCAAACCAAGCAAGCTTGCGCCGTTTCACGGTTGCCAGAAGGGGTTCATGTGGGCCCACCAGGGAAGTGACGATGCTCCGTACATATTCGTTGGTCTTGTGCTCGCGGTACGAGATGTGGAGCAACTTCCTCAGGCACTTGTTCTCAAAGGCCTGGATTTTCTTTTCTGAGTCTATATGTATATATATATATATATATATATATATATATATATATATATATATATATATATATATATATATATATATATATATATATATATATATATATATATATATATATATATATATATGATATATGTGTGTGTGTGTGTGTGTGTGTGCTGTGTGTGTGTGTGCTGTGTGGTGTGTGTGTCGTTATTATTTAGTAGTTTTTGTTGTTTGGTTGATGTTCTTTTTTAAGTAGCTTAGCAAGGACAGATTGTAAGAAGGCCTGCGCGCCTAATATCTCAATCCTTGAAAATTAATAAAGTTTCATTCGTTCGTTCGTTCGTTCTCTCTCTCTCTCACTCACACACACAGTCCATCTTATACAGTCGCGGGGGGGGGGGGGGGGTGGAGGGGGGGGGGGAGGGAGGATGCACGGTAGTCAGGTGTATGAACAAAACCGGTTGGAAGTGAAATTGAGCAATACACACACGGGCACGCAAAGGTTCTCACAGTACATACACATACGTGTCCACATCAGTGCCACTGCTTTCACTGACTCACAAAAAACCAGTTTAAGTAACTATGTTCAAGTACGAATGACGTAAGCAAAGACACGTCACAGGTTTTGCTTGTCGATAAATGCAAAGTACAAGATGACTAATTATCACAAGAAAGGTGATTGAAAAAAAAGAGAATCAATGTTATGACTACACGCTATTCTATTGCAAAGAAGATAAAATAATTAAATATTCCTTATTGACACTTCATACACCAAGTGAATACTGTCTCTTCCTGTAGTTTCATTTGTGTACAAAACCTTCCTTGTCACAACGCTTTTCTTATATACCTCTTTAAAGAAGACAATTTTTGTACTTTCATATACTTTGACGTTCATAGTGACAGTATGCATGACAGTGGTACAAAGAATGATTTATTTGTTGGTGGTGGACTTAAAATAGGTCACCTGCGCATCTATCATCTTGTCAATAAGGAGCCAGATCTCTGTGTGTTTTTGAACCAGCCTGAACACTTCCACATCTTGGGTTTTTCTGAATCAAGACTTAAGAACAAAATCAGAAATGCTTCCATTTCTATTCCTAACTATAAAATATTTCGTAAAGATACCGCTTTGCCTCAACACACAGGGCTAGCGATTTACATGCATACGTCTGTATCTAGCTACGTCAAGTGGCGGCACGACCTCAAATTTCCCAAGTGGAGTGTATGTGGCTCGAGTTAAAAACACCACAGTCATCCCCTGTACTAATCAGCTTTGTCTATAGAAATCCGGCAGCCGGCTGGGATTGGTTTGATGAGTTTACAGCTTTGATGGACAAGGCAAGTCAGAGCAAGTGTGACATATTTTCTCCTGGGTGATTGCAATATAGACCTATCTAGACCTAATGGATCAAATGTAGCCTGGATCACGGCCACATCGCTATTTGGTTTGACACAAATAATTAAAGCACAAACTCGAATCACATCTACATCATCCATGCTCATTGATCATATTTATGTTACCAACAAGGACAGAATAACTTAGCCATTAGTGATAATAACCCGGTATGTTGTGCAATTGCTCTGAAGCTTGCTAGGCCAAAGAAAACAAACACACCTCTATAAGGTATCGTTCTTATAAAACATTTGATAGAGATAAATTCATGCAAGATCTGCACAATACATCATTTGATGATGTATACTATCACACTTGCCCTGACACTGCCTTGTCTTGCTGGATGAGTCTGTTTCACGGGGTCCTTAAAAAAGCACGCGCCCCTCAGGGTAAAATGCGTTAAACATGCTACCATGCTGCCCTGGTTTACATTAAACATTAAAAATGCTATGTCGCTCAGAGACAAACTTAGAAAAGAAAAACGCTTTGATGACTACAAAAAACAACCTAATCAAGTAAAATATCTGGTAAGGGCTGCAAAAAAAAATCATTCTTCAATCAAATAATCTCAGAAAACAGTGACACAGTATCCATTTGAAGAGCACTAAATGCTATTACTAAAGGAAAAACAGCCCCAGAAATACCATCTCCTTTTACTTCAGACAAATTTAACAAGTATTTCCTATCAGCCGCCGAAAATCTAGCCCAATCGGCATTAAATATCAGTATGCAATATAGTATCCCAAGTCTTCTGAGATCTTTCAGCGAAGCAACAAATATAACACAAAAATTCGTAATTGCTAATAATTATATCAACAGCAGAAGTCGGCAAGTATATTTCTGACATGCCGAATAAAAAAGGTAGAGGGATTGATGATATCGATAACCAATCGCTAAAATTGTCGTTGCCTTACACAGTACAATCCCTTATATACATTTTTAAATCTGTGTATAAATAAAAGTACTTTTCCTACACTCCTGAAGAAAGCAAAGATAGTTCCCATCCTCAAAACTAAAAACCTTGAAGATATTCATAATTACCGACCGATCGCTTTGCTCTCAGCTTTGTCAAAGCCATTAGAGCAGCACATTCACAACCATCTCCTTAGTTTCCTTGAAAAGGGTAATTTACTAAACATTCATCAGTCCGGTTTTAGCCCGACCCATTCATGTCAGTCAGCACTTAAACATATTGTAGATAGCCGGCTAGAGTCAATTAATAAAAATTTAATATCAGGAGCAGTTTTCCTAGCTCTTAAAAAAGCTTTTGATCTTGTAGACCATGAGATTTTCTTACATAAGCTAACAATATACCATATGGATGAAACTACAATAACTTTTCTCAAATCCTATTTGGAAGACCGAAAGCAAAAAAGTATACGTCCATGGTCAGTACTCCATGCAAGGCCATGTTCAATTTGGAGTTCCTCAAGGATCAATTCTAGGACCCCTCCTATTTTTACTTTTCATAAATGAGTTAGTTAGTTAGTTAGTTAGTTAGTTAGTTGGGTTTAACGCCGAGCAGGCGACCAAGGCCATCTCACAACGGGATGGGTAAAAATATGGTGAACCAGACTAAAAGCAAGGTCTTAAGACAAGATGTAAATATATCTTAAAAATATGTCAGGCTAAAATGTCGCACGAGTCTTTAAAAGAAATGTCTACAGGCTCTCAAAAAGGGCAAAACAAAGAAATTGACAGTCTATGAATGCTCAGATCTTGTTTAAAAAAAAAATATTGTATTCTCTCAAGAAATTCAAGATTTTGTCCGGGAGAACATCCCGGAACAAAACCTTCAAGGAGTCTGTTGTGAAGTGTTTATATCTCGTGTCAATTAGATCTGCACAATACAGCAAAAAGTGTCGAACAGAACACTGCTCATCAAAGGCAAAACACCATGGACGCTCATCCTGTTTAAGTAAGTAAGAGTGCGTAACATACGTGTGCCCGATGTGGAGCCGAGTAAGGACAGTCTCCTCACGGCGGCTGTCGCAGCGGAAAGGTAAACTGTCGGACACCGTAGGAAGAGCTTCATGCAGCATGTTCCCTTCATCTTTGTCCCACTCGGACTGCCACTCGCGGGCTATGTACGCATTAATCACAGGTTTAAACTCGCTATAAACAGTCTGTGTGCCAGGGACAGGGTCACTGCGGGCACTGTTGGCAGCAGAATCTGCGATTCTGTTGCCTTCGATGCCCACATGGCCCGGGACCCAAATAAAAATGATGTCATAATATTCCTTCATCAAGTCTGCGTAGAGCTCTCTAATCTGCACCAGCAGAGGGTGGTCTGTTCCCGCACCCTGAAGGGCCTGCAGGGCAGAAAGAGAGTCAGACAGAATCAGGAAGTTCCTTTCCCGAGACTGATAGGCATGCTTGAGTGCCTGCAGAATTGCTTGCAGTTCTGCACTAAATACAGAGGAATGGTCAAGGAGGCGGAGATTAAATGGGCGCCTAGGATGGCGAGAGGACACTGCAGCCGCAGCCACTCTCCCATCCTCAGACTTGGACCCATTCGTATAAAGACGACAATAGCCAGGAAAAATTGAAAGGAGTTCATTGAGGCTCTGTTGGTATATGGCTGGTGGAGTACAATCCTTCTTGTGGGTCAAGTCCAGCAAGATGTCAGGAACTGGTAGTAGCCAGGGTGGAGTGTTGTGTTGCAGAGATTCCGAAACTTTGTCCAGGTCCACTCCGGCCGCCTGCAGATGAGGTCGGACACGGAATGAAAGTGGAAGGACAGCTTCCGGATGGGCATCATAAATCTCTGCAAACGACTGGTTAAAAACACAATCACAGGCAGGATTGTCTAGATGGGACTACAGCTTCAAAACGTAGCTGAGCATGAGGCGGATGCGGCGGAGCCTGAGAGAAGGCTCTCCTGCCTCGGCATACAGACTAGGAACTGGAGATTGGCACAACTACAGCCTGGCGCCAAGATGGCGGAAAATTACCAGGTATCCAGATATGGTTAAAGGCCTGGAAAAGTACAAGGAGTGAATCCTCATGCAGATGTGTTAGGAGCTGATAGTGGATGGTATCTAATCCAGCAGCAGAGTCAGTACATTTCTGCATGGCTTGCTGCAATTCTGAAAACGTAAAAGGTGCATTATAGTCTTCCGAGTTATCCGATATAAAATCACAAGTACAAGACTCTCGCTTCTCATTCTCTCTCTGAAAGAAAGGTGAATAATGCTCTGTTGAAGAATTATAGGCAATGGTGGAGGCAAGCAAACTGGCCACAACCTTTTTATCCGTGACCAAACTGGCACCATTTCTAAGATGGCGGATAGAAACCGAGACCCCCCCCCCCCCCCCCCCCCCCCCCGCCCATAATTCTTCGAACAGCCTTCCAGACTTTTTGGGACGGAGTCCTAGAAGATAAAGATGAGACGAAGCTTCTCCATGAAGCACGGCGTTCACGTTTAAAAATGTAACGGGCTTTCGCACGCTGTCTTTTAAATGTTAAAATATTTGCTTGCGTCGGATTACGAAAAGCACGTCGCTGAGCAGATTTGCGCATTTTTGGGGCCTTGCGGCACTCTTCATTGAACCATGGTACTCTCGGCTTCCAGGGGAGTGATGTGGAAGTTCTAGGGATGGTTTCACATGCTACGTCCAACAAAATAGCAGTAAAACAAGAAACAGGATCTCCAGCTGACATGACCACCTCCTCTGTAAAACGAGACTGACAGAGGGAGGCGAACAGCGGCCAGGTAGCTTTCTTAAGATTCCAGTGCCCCGCTGGCGAATCCTCCTCACAACTGACCGATGACAGGACTACTGGGAAGTGGTCACTACCACACAGGTCGTCGTGAACCTTCCAGTTAAAGTCCTGCATGAGAGAAGGATCACACACAGTGAGGTCTAGTACAGAACTAGATCCTGAACCTGGGTTAGAGTACGTAGGTGAGCCATCGATAAAGACACATAGGTTAAGGTAAGAAAAAACATCTTCTAACATCTGACCTCTGCCATCATAATGGTCACTACCCCAAAGGTGAGCGTGACCGTTAAAATCCCCAATGAGAATAAAGGGAGGGGGCAGTTGATCTACTACGTTAAACATATCATTACTACAGACCCGCAGGGATGGTGGCAGGTAAACACAGCATATGGTTATGGTCTTTATGTAAAACTTTAAAACCATTTATGAACACAGGGTCCGAAGTGTTCAGGTAAGTCTCCTGAAGAGAGATTACTGAGGGGTTATAGAACTTGACTAAAAGACGCAATTCCTCAGAGTTAGCTTGAAAACCACGACAATTCGCAGAGAGTACATAATTATGTCTTATCTGGGGGTGAAGAGTTCCCCCCCCCCCTTTTTTTTCCTTTGCCTTGGAAGGAGTTGAAGAAACAGAGGGGGCCGGCTCCCGGGCCTCCTCTGGGTCTTCGGAGATGAAGGGGGTGGAGCGGCCGCAGCATCAGCAACGACAACTTCCACTCCCTCCATCTGCACCTCCAATGCAGCATATTTGTTTTGAAGGGGGACATCAGTGTTCCCCTTATGGGCCCGTGCGCACAGCGGTCCCATAGATTTCTTAGACTTCCGGTCCTGGGCAGCGTTCCTGCCGCTAGAGTTAGCGGACTTAAAAGGCTGACCAGAGCCAGAAGCCTTTGGAGTTAACAAACCAACAGGTTTGGGTGGGGCTGATGCTTAGGAGCAACATAAGGCGACACTACCGGACCGGCAGTGTCCGCCTTATGCGTTCCCTGGTTCCTTGTCACCAACGGAGAAGGGTTACACTCCAGGGGCGAGAGGAGCCGAGGCTCCACTCCCAACCAAGAAGTTGGGGTTTGACATGAAACGTCTTTGGTGGGGCGCTTGCCTGCCACCGCTGAAACTAAAAGTATCCACAGAGAATGGGGCAGCCGTTAGCTGCACCAGGGCCTTCAACCACTTTTTTTGGCATCCAGAAAAGACAGCCCCTTCTCCACACGCACCTGCTGAATCTTGCACTCGGATATCCAACGAGGGCATTTCTTGTCCGAAGACATATGCGACCCCTGGCAATTCACACACAGGGGGGGGGGGGGGGGGTGGCTGTGCAGGACTCGGCAGAGTGTCCGGGCTGAGTGCAACGGGCGCATGAAGCCTCTGCCTGGCGGCATGTCTTCTGCCCATGGCCATACGTTTTACACTTAAAGCACCGGAGGAAGAGAGGGACGTACTTTTTACTTTCAAGGAGTAATAACCTTCCCAGATGGTAGTAGGAGGGGTTGGGGTGTCAATCGTCAGGATGATGGTAGGGAGACGGATCTCCTTACCACCTCGCTTGGAAGCGAAGCGCCTGACTAAGTCAACCCCTGAGACTTCAGCTTCCGTACAAGTACATCTTCTGAAAGTTCTGCCAAAGCTTGATCTTTGATTACGCCTCTTGGCGAATTCATAGTTTTGTGGGGCGTGACCTCCACTGGAGTGTCTCCAATGGAAGAGAGCCTCAGCAGCCCGTTGGAGTGTGCCCGGGTACGGTACTCCACCAGCGTCACCAGACCGGAGGCGATGGGCCTCAGACCTGCCAACATGGCTCCTGAGGGTCTCCCCCACCACAAATGTATTCAGCTTGGAAAAAAAGGTTTGTCTGTCATCTTGCTATGAACAATGAGGAAGCGAGGCCATACAGCTGACACCTGAGGCGTCGCCTCCTCACAGTCCGAGTCACTGTCATGTTCAATGTCGGTGGCTATGTGCCGCTTCTGTGCAAGTTTGGGTTTTTTTTTTTTTTTTTTTTTGGTTGTTTTTTTCCATATTATAATAGTAGAGATATTCATCCCCCGGGGATCCCCGCCCGCCACCGAGCCCAATAAGGGAAAGTGCAACTGTCGGCGGGTCTCCAGCCGACGCACAATGGAGACTGCCCGACAGATATACTCAAGGGGGTACCCGATTAAACCGTTTGAGCCACCGCCTTCAAGCACACCGTTGAATGCAGGGGAATACTGGCGTAAAGCACCTAATCAGCAGCAGAGACTATAGCATGGTGCTCCGTATAGCAACCCGCATGTCAACAGTGGGATAGGGCTCAACGTGACAAGAGCCGATTGACTAGGCCGGTACGACTAGCCTCCCGTTTAGGTAGAAGTCAAGGCCAAAGTGGAGTGTTTCAGCCACCAGGATCCTCTTCTCCCCCGACACGGATCTCCAAGCACGGCAAACACTTGGGATCCAAAGGACCAAAAGCTCACGAGTATTTTTAAGGACCAATGCAACATGGTATGACCTGGGTTAGCACAGCTCCTCAAAAACGGACCAGTGAAAAAGACTGAACAACATATCTGCTGACATCAAGTCCTAATCCTGGACAAAGATGGCACCCCTCTGCTAGCTCACTCAGTCAGGGAGGCCGGTGCCGAGTGGAGTTTTCATAAATGACCGTCCTTTACATATTTCCGACCCTAACGTTAATTGTAATCTCTTTGCGGACGACACAAGCCTTCACGTTCCTGGTAAAAACAGTCATGATATTAGTCATTGTTTACAATCCAGTCTTGACGAAGTTTCTGTTTGGTGCTGTAACAACCACATGGTACTACATCCTGATAAGGTACTCCTGATAAGACGAAGAGCATGTTAATCACGTCACAACAAAAACATCAAATTCACCCCCTCCACTAACGCTCAGTCTTAACTGCCAACCTATTGAACAAGTTCATGAACACACCTTCCTTGGAATACGTACAGATGAGCAGCTAAGTTGGGAGAAACATGTGACTAACATCTGTAAGAAGATATCAAAAAATATATTTCTTTTATCACAGTTGAGACGTGTGAGTGACACAAATACACGAAAAATGTTTTTTTCATGCGCACATTAGATCCCATATTGATTACATCTAAACTGTTTGGGATGGTAGCGGTGATGTGCATATCAAGAAACTAAATTTACTATACAAACAGCCATTAAAAATGTAGATATAAGATCCATTCCTACCGCTGAAAAACTGCAAAGTCTCAATATTCTTGGCCTTCGTCAACAACTCGTTTACAACAAGTGCATACTTATGTTTAAAATTCTAAACAAAATAGCTCCACAGTATCTAACAACTAAATTTACTCCACAACGACAGTGTGAAAGGTCCCCGAGGAACTCTCTCTTGGCTTGACTTCGCGAACGAAGATTTTATAGGAGTTGCCCACGACGTCTGCAGGCTTGTTCGTGGCTGCGGAGGCCAATCCGAGACAGGCAGGTTCGACCGCAGTGGCTGCAGGGGAAGGTATGGCCAGGGTTCTGAGCTGCGGCATCTCTGTTTTTTCTCCTGAGCCGCTTGTCCTAAAGGCTAGCTCTGTGAGAGTCCTCAAAGGAGACAGCTGCCTTGTAAATGGTGGAGCGCCAGGTGTCACGGTCCGCAGCAAGCGAAGACCACTGGTGGTGGTCGATTTGGCAGGCACTAAGTGACTTCTTGAGACAGTCTTTGTATCTCTTCTTTGGTGCCCCTCTGTCACGGTGTCCAGTAGCAAGCTCGCCGAACAGGGTGATCTTTGGTAGGCGATGATCCTCCATCCTGGAGACATGCCCCGCCCAGCGGAGCTGTGTCCGCAGCAGCAAAGCCTCGATGCTCACAGTTTCAGCCTGTTCAAGGACCTCGACGTTGGTGACATAGTCACTCCAGTGAATGCCCAGGATGGTACGCAGGCAGCGCTGGTGGAAGCGTTCGAGGAGTCGTAGTTGGCTGCGGTAGAGGGCCCAGGACTCGGAACCATACAGCAGGGTGGTGAGGACCACAGCTCTGTACACGCTGATCTTGGTGCCTGTTTTCAGCTGTTGATTGTGCCACACCCGCTTGAAAAGTCGCCCGAAAGCGCTGTTCGCTTTTGCCAGCCTGCTGTCAAGCTCCTTGTCCAGCTTGGCGTCCGACGTGATAATGCAGCCAAGGTAAGTAAACTGGTGCACTGACTTTAGTTCAGACTCGCCAATGGTGATGTGAGGAGGGCGATACACTGTCTTGGGTGCCGGCTGATGGAGGACCTCTGTCTTTTTCAGACTGACCTCGAGTCCAAAGAGCTGGGCAGCATCTGCGAAGCAAGACGTGATGCGCTGCAGGGCTCTCTCTGTGTGTGCAACGAGGGCAGCATCATCAGCAAAAAGCAGCTCACGAATCAGTTGGTCTAGGGTTTTCGTGTGGGCCTGCAGTCGTCTGAGATTGAACAGGCTGCCATCAAGACGATACCTGATGTACACTGCATCGTCATCATCGAGGTCCACTGTGGCCTGCTTCAACATCATGCTAAAAAAGATGATGAAGAGGGTCGGTGCCAGCACGCAGCCCTGCTTTACGCCGTTGAGAATAGGAAATGGTTCTGAGAGGTCATTGTTGAGTCTGACCTGGCCTTGCTGGTCCTCGTGTAGCTGGACAATCATGTTGAGGAACTTTGGGGGACAGCCAAGTCGCTCCAGGATCTGCCACATGCCTTGCCTGCTCACAGTGTCGAACGCTTTTGTTAGGTCGACAAATGTTACGTACAGCCCTTTGTTCTGCTCGCGGCACTTCTCCTGTAGCTGTCTCAGCACAAAGACCATATCGGTGGTGCTCCTGTTTGCTCTGAAGCCACACTGGCCCTCTGGGAGTTGGTCTTCAGCGATGGCAGGTACCAGCCGATTCAGGAGCAGCCTTGCAAGGATTTTCCCAGCAATGGACAGCAGGGTAATTCCCCGATAGTTGGAACAGTCAGACTTTTCGCCTTTGTTCTTGTACAGGGTGATAACGACTGCATCACGGAGATCTTTTGGTAGTGTTCCTTCCTCCCAGCAGCAGAGAAAGAGGTCGTGGAGCTTGTTGTGCAGTGCTGTGCCTCCATGTTTCCAGATCTCTGGCGGTATTCCATCAATGCCTGCTGCTTTGCCACTCTTGAGCTGGTGGGTGGCTGTGAGGGTCTCTTCAGCGGTGGGCGGTTCGTCCAATTCAACCTTTACTGGGAGGTGTGGGATTTGTAGGACGACTGCTTCTTGAACAGTGCGCTCAGCGCTGAAGAGGCTCTGAAAGTATTCCGACCAGCGGTTCAAGATGGAGGTATTATCTGTGAGGAGTGCCTGGCCATTCGCGCTTCGCAGGGGACTTTGTACCAGGTGCCTGGGGCCATACACTGCTTTCAGTGCTTCGTAAAAGCCTCTGTAGTCACCATTGTCAGCACAAAGCTGGGTCCTCTGTGCAAGTCTGGTCCACCACTCATTCTGGAGATCTCTGAGCTTGCGCTGGAGACTGCTGCAGACGAGGCGGAAGGCAGACTTCCTCACAGGGCAGGAAGTATGTCCTGAGATGTTTAAGCCATGTTCCCCGAGGAACAGTACTCTTCCATTACCAGTACCTCACACTGACTTGTTCAAATCAAGCCTAGCCTTTTCGGGACCACTTTTATGGAATTCACTTCTACGACATTTAAAAACACTAACCCACCTTGCCTCCTTTAAAACAAAACTTAACATATACCTGATGGAAACTGCTTAGATAATTTTGTTTTAATCCTGTCATTCTGATAAAAGGTTATGTAAATGTATATAGTCCATAAGCTAGCCAGGTCTATCGTGCACCCCCTCCCCCCCCCCCCCACCTCCCAGTACTCAATAAGATGGGTTTCAAAGTGTATCTTAGTATGTCCTGAGATGTTTAAGCCATGTTCCCCGAAAATCCTTAGGAACACACCAGAGATATAGCCGATGGTGCAAGGGCACCCCTATTCACGGTCTTCGCAGATGCTAAAATGAGGTTTTGAAACATTTTTGCTCTAAATAAATCAGAATTCATTCAGGAAGCCCAAATCAGGCAATATTATGTTTAGGCACACTTCTGCATCGTCTGCAAAAAACAGAATGAAAAACTATTGAATCTGTGGCTCATAGTGAAGGTGTATGTGCAAACAGTAAATGGCCATTTCCGCGAAATCGCAAGAAAAGACAAAAATAATGTGTCAGATGCCTTCAGACATTTTCTATAGCACTGGCAGTCCATTTTTAGGCTTACATCATTAACACAGGATGTCACAATTATTACAAACTTGACTAGGTGATGCTGTGATCACTGTGAGGGCTACAGTAATTGATTTTGTATTCATACCCCCAAGTTGTAAAAATACACTAAATTAATTAGAAAAAAATACTCAAGTTATTCCATTTCATTTTGACCTATCTTTATCTATTAATTTTCAATCTCTCTCTTGGCTTGACTTCGCGAACGAAGATTTTATAGGAGTTGCCCACGACGTCTGCAGGCTTGTTCGCGGCTGCGGAGGCCAATCCGAGACAGGCAGGTTCGACCGCAGTGGCTGCAGGGGAAGGTATGGCCAGGGTTCTGAGTTGCGGCATCTCTGTTTTTTCTCCTGAGCCGCTTGTCCTTAAGGCTAGCTCTGTGAGAGTCCTCAAAGGAGACAGCTGCCTTGTAAATGGTGGAGCGCCAGGTGTCACGGTCCGCAGCAAGCGAAGACCACTGGTGGTGGTCGATTTGGCAGGCACTAAGTGACTTCTTGAGACAGTCTTTGTATCTCTTCTTTGGTGCCCCTCTGTCACGGTGTCCAGTAGCAAGCTCGCCGAACAGGGTGATCTTTGGTAGGCGATGATCCTCCATCCTGGAGACATGCCCCGCCCAGCGGAGCTGTGTCCGCAGCAGCAAAGCCTCGATGCTCACAGTTTCGGCCTGTTCAAGGACCTCGACGTTGGTGACATAGTCACTCCAGTGAATGCCCAGGATGGTACGCAGGCAGCGCTGGTGGAAGCGTTCGAGGAGTCGTAGTTGGCAGCGGTAGAGGGCCCAGGACTCGGAACCATACAGCAGGGTGGTGAGGACCACAGCTCTGTACACGCTGATCTTGGTGCCTGTTTTCAGCTGTTGATTGTGCCACACCCGCTTGAAAAGTCGCCCGAACGCGCTGTTCGCTTTTGCCAGCCTGCTGTCAAGCTCCTTGTCCAGCTTGGCGTCCGACGTGATAATGCAGCCAAGGTAAGTAAACTGGTGCACTGACTTTAGTTCAGACTCGCCAATGGTGATGTGAGGAGGGCGATACACTGTCTTGGGTGCCGGCTGATGGAGGACCTCTGTCTTTTTCAGACTGACCTCGAGTCCAAAGAGCTGGGCAGCATCTGCGAAGCAAGACGTGATGCGCTGCAGGGCTCTCTCTGTGTGTGCAACGAGGGCAGCATCATCAGCAAAAAGCAGCTCACGAATCAGTTGGTCTAGGGTTTTCGTGTGGGCCTGCAGTCGTCTGATTAATTTTCAATACTGTGAGCATAAAGTGCAAGAAAATAAGGAAAGTCGGCATTCTTTACAGTACGTTCGTGATGAATGATAGCTTTTCCCATTTAAAATTGCCGAATTGGGAAATGTACGTTGTTTCTGATGCCCTCAGAAACTTTGAATGCAACTGATAGGTCTATTTTAGGTTTTATTGGTTAGGATAGAGTACCACAGTTACTCCCAACCTGATTTTATGATACTGTGATGCATTTAGGGGCCACAGTGGCTGAATCTGCTGCCCTACCACCATTTTACCAGTACGCAAATGAATGCAAATGATCATAACAATTGCTCGTCATATTCCTCTGTTTAAATATTTTTGTTGCCAGTTTTCTAAACAAAGTATGCATATTGAGCATAAACATTTGTGATCATTTAATTAATTTCAATGTGACCCATCAATTTAATTGTAATTTTTTTTTAGTTAAGACATGTTTAATAGGGGCTGCCGCTGAAGCTTCTACCGTCGGCACATTCAGCACTCTTGTCAAACTCGTGGAAGATGTATCTCAGGGAGATCTTGTGTCTGATGACGTTCTTGGTCTACATTAATGACATCAGTACAACAGTACCAAAGTTCATCTCGAACATCCTCCATGCGGATGACTTTGCAGTTTGGAGCGCAGCATAACATAAAGAAATGGCATCCTGCAGAATCCAGGATGCTGCCAATAGAGTCAGCAGCTGGACTGAAAGATGGCCACTCAAACTGAGCTAGACCATCTCTTTCAATCAGATGGAAGAGGTCACCTTATAACTGGAGACCTTCCAGTACCAAAGACAGACAGGCCAGCTTTACTGGCAACAAATAAATTACTGGATTCACGTGGAGGCCTCATATTGAAGCCATGGAAGCTAGAGCTGCGAAACAAAAATGTCTCTGATGAAGAAACTGGTGGGGACCACATTGGCGCAAATTACAGCATCCAGGCACAAGCAAACACCTGCTCGGTCAGACCAGTAGTGCGGTACCAACATACATCGACAACATGAAACACTGCCTGCAAAACCCCAAAAAGCCAGGATTGACAAGATGCAGAACATGGGTCATTCTCATGATGCAGTGACATTCTTAGAGCTATCTGGAGCACCCCAGTTTAGGAAATGGAGGACATTGGAGCCACTGGAACGCAGAACAGCACACGCAATGAAGAGACTTACTAAACACCGACAGCATGGGAGACTATAGGAGCAGACCAAGAACCGTCAGAAACGCCCAAGTCTGAACCGCCAACTGAAGGTCTTACAAATTGCTAAAACTGACGTCCTGGAATCAAGCCCAAAGATGTGTGAAGAGCTCCCTTCAGGTACCTGGACATCTCGAAAGAGCCTTCTAGACAACATAAACAATGTTCCAGGACTCTTTGCCAAAGGTCGCGGCACTGCAGAAGCCATCACGCTGGGGATTATGCACAAGCGCTACCATCACAGCAGCTGTGGTACCGCACAAGACGCCATGCGGAATAAAGGAAGTGGCGTGTACATCTGTTGTACAGACCGCACTACTACTTCCCTCTCCTTACCAGCTGGCGGCAGCAGCTACTACTATCGTACAGATCTGCAGGTGCTCAACACAGCAGCAGAGCACTAGCTAGGGAAAGGCAGCAGCTTGATCCACTGATCTCACCAGGAATCTTCAAGATAGACTGGATGTCCTGTCCACAAAATAGTGCTGCAGTGGATTCCAGTGATTTGGCGTAGAAAATCAGTCTCCTTAGCACATTCTACAATCCTGTCCATACAGAAAATCGGTCCGCTGGCAGTTCTGACCAGAAGACACGCCCCTGTACACCAAACTCTGAAAACATGCTGCCGAGCTCTTGACAGCTCACTTATTGGCACCCAGAACATTATAAGATTTAAAGACGGCCATCAAGGAATTGTACGTTGCAGAAGAAGAAGGTGGAAGTGGTGATCTCGTGGTGGACATGTGGAAACTAAGTATTTTGATAACATTGTTTTGGCTGTTAGGAATCACACAACTGTATTACGCATATTCATATTTACACATTTCTAGACGAAAATAAATGAAAGAAAAAGGGGAGACGGTACTAGACCCGCCTTCCACGAGGTAAAATATCACCTAAAAGACCAGCCAGTCAAAAATAGATTCAGTTAAATTGATGGGTCACATTGAAATTAATGAATTGATCCCAAATGCTTATGCTCAATATGCATACTTTAAAAAAAAAAACTGGCAACAAAAATATTGAAACAGAGGAGTATGACGTAAGCAATTGTTATGATCATTTCTGTTCCTTTGGGTACTGGTAAAATGGGGGTAGGGCAGCAGACTCAGCCACTGTGACCCCTAAATACATCACAGCATCATAAAATAAGGTTGAGAGTAACTGTGGTACTCTATCCTAACCAATAAAATCTAACAAAGACCTATCAGTTGTATACAAAATTTCTGACGGCATCAAAACAATGTACGTTTCTCAATTCGGCAATTTTAAATGGGAAAAAGGTTATTATTCACCACGAATGTACCGTAAAGGATGCCGACTTTCCTTATTTTCTTTCACTTTATGCTCACATTATTGAAACTTGATTTGTTAAAGAGAGGTCAAAATGAAATGGAATAACTTGAGTATTTTTTTCTAATTAATTTTGTGTATTTTTAAAACTTGGGGGTATGAATACAAAATCAAACACTGTAGCACTCACAGTGATCACAACATCGCCTAGTCAAGTTTATAATAATTGTGACATCCTGTGTTAATGATGTAAGCCTGAAAATGGACTGCCAGCGCTATAGAAAATGTCTGAAGGCATCTGACACATAATTGTTGTCTTTTTTGCGATTTCGCGGAAATGGCCGTTTACTGTTTGCACAAATACCTTTACTGTGAGCCAGAGATTCAATATTGTTTTCATTCTTTTTTTTTTGCAGACGATGCAGAAGGTGTGCCTTAACATAATATTGCCTGATTTGGGCTTCTGGAATTAATTCTGATTTATTTAGGGGAAAATGTTTCTCAACCTCATTTTAGCATCTGCGAAGAGCGTGAATGGGGGTACCCTTGCGCCATCGGCTATATCTCTGGTGTGTTCCTAAGGATTTTCGGGGAACATGGCTTAAACATCTCAGGACATACTAAGGTACACTTTGAAACCCATCTTATTGAGTACTGGGGGGGGGGGGGGTTGCACGGTAGACCTGGCTAGCTTATGGACTAAGATATGTTAGTGCGTGCATTTACACGGCTGTAAATGTGTGTGTATGTATGTTTGATTTTTGGTACTTTATGCTTGTTTTTGCTATATATTTTTCCCCTATGTAATTTGTGCTGAAGAGTGTTATTTTATTTTTCGTATTTGTTTATTTTCACCTTAGTATCATTTTTTGTACTGAGTGTATCTGTACTTATTTAGTTATGATTTTTGTTTGCGTTAAATATTTGTTTGCTTGTCTTCAGTATATCTCATGTTGTAGTATGTTAGCAATGGCAAGTTTGAAAAATGACGTATTTGTATCTGTCAAAACTACTACCGTTGTGTGATAAAGTTTTATCATCATCAACATCATCATCATCATCATCATCATCTCTCTCTCTCTCTCTCTCTCTCTCTCTCTCTCTCTCTCTCTCTCTCTCTCTCTCTCTCTCTCTCTCTCTCTCTCTCTCTCTCTCTCTCTCTCTCTCTCTCTCTCTCTCTCTCTCTCTCTCATGGCGCCTCTCACGAGTAAGTCGCACGTCAACATCGCTCCGTGTTTCAGAGACTTTTGCGTTAGCAGTTCTTGTCTGTGATGTGTGATTTTTGGCAGAGTGTTTTGTGATGGTGTTTTCTCACGGAAATTAATTTTACAGTGATGTGGATCTCATAATCTGTGAGTTACAAACATTTTAATTTTTACAATATTTTCCCCCATGGGATGCTTGAATCGTATACGATGTACAACTCTTTGTGTGACGCTTGGCGCCAGCCTGGCGTTTCTACAACAGTGGCCACCTGTGTTTGGTTTTCCCTGACTGGCCTTCGCTCAAGATCTATGTGATGCTTCCCAGCCCTTGACACTCGCTCTCGAGCGCGCCGGCTGGTAATTGGCGCAGAGTAAACAAGATGGAGAGATCGGCCCTCGCTACGAGACAGCCGCATCGCCGCAGCCTGAAACTGACCAGCTGCTACAGAATGCAGGCCCCTTCCGTCTAATTCACTATCCCACCATCTTCCCTCCACCACCACACCCTCTCCTCCTTCCTTTCACCATGGGCCCTGTCACCCGAGCTGCACAAGCGAAAATATGCCATCGACGCGTCAATAGAGCGCATACGGCACACGCTGGACCCTATCCAAAAGACGTTCCAGAGTGCAAAGCTACCGTTGTGGAGATATGTTCTCTACACACGGTACATTACTGAATGCCCGACTGCAATCAACACCGACTGGTTTGATTATGAGCAAACAAACAACCGCCAGTCCGCCATCATTTCAGTCCCCACTCCAATAGTTAGCCCCTCTCCTCCCAATCTCTTCAAGACATTCCTTCAATTGTATCTCGAGTCGCGCAAGCTAATTACCATCACCCTCTACCATACAACAGGTACCGTGCTTGTACAGGGGATCGCTTGTCGGCAGTGGGTGGACGAAGAGTTTGACAAAATGAAAAGAATAGTCGCCATTATGTCTGATGAAGATATTACTTCACCCATTGAACCCGCCTTTACCTCCCTGTCATCCCTCCTACCTATTCTCCCCCCATCTCAAGATGTACCCCACCCAGCTGAAAACCCTGAGGCCCACAACATCTGTATGTCTAAACAAACTAGCCCCTCCTACAGCCCTCCCCTCCCTGGCGATCCATCCAATGGCCAGCGCCCAACTGAAGAGACCCCCGTCACGTCAAACGTCACTATTCCCATCACGGCGGTGGATTTAACGGATGAACGACGCGTGTCGAGTGAGGGCAGCATCTCTCCGGGCACTGCCGATATCATCAGTGTGCAACCAGCCTCCGGGTTGACCCCGCCCACTGACCACTCAACTGTTGACTGTGGAAATAATCACCCACAGCTCCGCCCACCCGTGTCTATCGAAATCACAGATATCCCGGACAAGGCCAACGCAGCCCCTTTAACACCATGCGCCCTGGTTCCTCTGACTGAGAGTACGGCACTGAGACTCATCATCGCCTTACAACATCAACTGGCCGAGTCTACAGCCGCCATCACCACTCTCCAGTCAGAGCTGCGTCAGTGCCGTGCCGAGCTGCAGGGTGTTAAGAAGGAGTGTGCTGACCTCAGACAGGGGCACGACAACTTGGCATCCCTTGTCCTCGACAGCGAGGTAAAGGCCAAAAATGAAATCAAGGCTACTGATACAGGGCTGCGAGAGTTGATAAACACAACTACAGCAGGGATAAAAAACGACCACGCTATGCTCGCCAAAAAGATGAGCAACCTCGATTCCTCCAGAGATTGTCATGCAGGAAAGCTAGACGAAATCAACAAACGCCTTGACACTTTCGTTAACCGGTCCATTGCGATAAAAAAAACCCTCATGCTCGACAACCTTCCCCAGCAACCTCCACCTCTGCACCCTGCTTCCAGCACAATCATGCTGACATTGTCAGCGTTGAATTCCAAGCCAACGTGTCAACATCAAACAGGTTCCAGGGGTTGGGCCAGGATGATAATCAGTCTGCTGTCCTCCAGCCCCAAAATACCGGCGTAAAAAAGGGACAGCAAACTTACAAGCAGCAGGACAGCATTATGACACCACTGGACAGACTCCGCAGAATGAAAATCCGCCCTGAGGTAAACACTCTTCTGATTGGAGATTCTGTCACCAAATTCATCGATGAGAAGAGGATGACGACTGCTGACTCTATGGTGCAGAATTTGTCAGTGTCAGGCCTCAGGGTGGATCACCTGGGTCAGTGGCTGAGTGCACAACCCCTAAACCCTAATATACGGACTGTCACCATCCACGTCGGCATCAACAGCTGCTGGGATGGGGCTGTCAGCCAACAGACCTGGCTCAAACTTTGTGGCCTGGTGTCAGCAAAGTTCCCAAAAGCCAGACTACAAATGTCTTCCCTCCTACCGACACGTGGCAGCCATCATCCCCTACACCGACCTGCACACGACTCAAACAAAGCCCTCAAAACTGTGTGCAAACAGGAAAAGGTCACTTTTATCGACCACACATCAACTTTCCTGTCAAGCAGAGGTGCGCCCAAGCAGGTCATGTATTATGATAAGCTGCACCCCAGCGACCACGGTGTTAGTGCACTGGCCCGGAACATACGACGCGCTGACCTGCCGCCGATGTCCCCGGGTGAGGACAGACGGGCCGCACAGAGCAGTGGCCACTCATCCGATCCGCGTCCTCTCCCCGGGTCACAGTACACTGGTGAGGACAAGCGTATTACGCAACACCACCAGCAGCCCGGGCCGGCCCCCGCCGCTCTTGAGCCAGCCCCTGGTCAGGCCGCTGATAGGCGTGAGTCTTCTGCGAACAACAGCAGTGGCATGGAGGCTTCTCGCAGGTCTCGGGCACACACCACCACCCCTCTGTGTCAGGAACAGAGGCATAGTCGGCCGCTACAACTGTCCGCTGCTACGGAGTACCCTCCCTTACCATCTACTATGACAGCGAGCCATCTTTCAGCGCCTAATACCAGAGGATGGGAGAAGAGGGGATTAGCCCCCACTGTCTCCCCTCTTGATTCACATCAAGTTCAGGCGCTAAGTGTTAGCATTGCACAAGCCATATTGCAATTCTATTCACAGCAGTAACCCGCACCCCACCCCATTACCCTCCACCTCGCCGCACGCCCTCCTCCGTCCTCCCCCCTTTCCGACCCTTCCCCCCTCCCCCCGGTGTAATTAGGGAAGTTAGGGATGTTTGTTTGTTGTAGCGCAGACTTCATTATTTTGTTGGTTTTGTTGGTTCGCGCTGTAGGACACTGCAAGCTGAACGTGGACACTCGTGTGTATTCAGTGCCAAGTACCGTTCACATATATATGAATATATAAAACTGTCGTTTGAAACAGTGTTCGTGACTGTTCGGGTGGACAGAGTTTCTGCGTCATTTGAAATTTTCTTTTCTTTTAGGTTGTGTGCTATTTTTTCTCATTTGAATTCTTTATCAGGAAATACTGAAAAAGGTTATGTGTCATTTTCTTTCGTAACACAAAGACGTCAGTGACTTGACCTTCCTTGTCGATGAGAAAAAACAACAACCAAACATTACAGGCCTAGCATTGTGTGTTTAGAGCGAGTGCTTACGACGTCCAGTGTAGTTCTTGACGATACAGATTAATTACCCTGTACACGGAGTCGCTTGAAGGACTTTCTCTAGCGAGCTCTGCAGTCTCATTGACGGTATTTCCGTCAAAGTGTGGACTATAGTTTTCAATGCTAATGTATGTCTGTGTTGATATTCATTAGTTGCACGAATCGCAGCCACACAGACTATCACTGTTACTTGTGACAATTGCTGGAAACTAATTTTCTCCTGATCTTAATCTTTTGTTGATTCGGGGTGTGAGACATTGAAGAGTATTAATTTTTAGTCCCAACGGATGTGTGTAAGCCTTCTGAAGGCCTATTCCCCTGCGTCCAGTGATTACGCCTCTAGTCTTTGTTTATTGTGTTTGGCGGCATTTACTTAGTGATTTTATACTTTTTATTTCTATTATTATTATTATTATTTTCTATTTTGGCACGTGTTACGAATACATTCTGTTGATTTTTTTCTTTTCCCACAAACACATTGACTTTGCGTGAAATGAGTGGCGTAAAACTCAAGACGAAAGATCTCCGCATTGGTCATCTCAATATTTACCATCTTTGCAATAAGTTGCCTGACATATGTGTTTATCTAAATGGAGCAGACCCGTTTCATATTTTTGGACTGTCCGAAACACGTCTCAATTCAAATATATCAGATATATCCATCCAAGTTCCTGGATTTACTGTCATGAGACGTGATCCTACGGCCCATGGACAGACAGGATTAGCAGCTTATGTTCACTCGTCTATTCAAGATTTTATACGTAGACGACATGATTTAGAAACCAAAGATGTTGAGTGTATGTGGCTTGATCTGAAGGCCCCCCCAATCTCCATCATTTCTTATCGGCTTTCTGTACCGCAACCCTGCTGCGAACTTTGAATGGTATGATGATTTCCTTAGTATGTGTGATAAAGCTTGTAATCCCAACTCCAATGTCATTCTCATGGGAGACTTTAACATAGACATGCTAAAGCCTCACCATGCGTGGGACTCTACGTTAACGTTGTTGGGTCTGCAACAGCTAATCACTTCACCCACACGGATCACACAAACAACATCCACACTCATAGATCATATATACACAACCAAGCCAGAGTCTGTTCATAATGTGTCTGTCGGTAACCTTAGTATCAGCGACCACTTTCCCATCCGCTGTACGTGGTCTACTAAACTCCCTAAAGCAAAGAAAGAATGTCATACGTATATCACCTATCGCTCCTTTAAAAGTTTTAATGATAGCGAGTTTCTGTTTGATCTTAACAGCGCACCTTTTGATGAAGTATTTAGTAAATCTGACCCTGACAGCGCTCTGTCTGTTTGGTATACCATCTTTCTTAAGATCTTAAATAAACATGCGCCCCTGCGGAGGAGACGCGTCAAACACGCATCACTCCCGCCGTGGCTTACTCAAGACATCATTCAAGCCATGAGGGTGAGAGATGATCTGAGACAGCAGAAGCGCTTCACTGAATTTAAGCGTGAGCGTAATCGCGTAAAATCTCTTGTGCGACAGGCTAAAAAATCTTTCATTGATCGCTTGATTAAACAAGACAAAGACATGTCCACGCTCTGGCGCGCTATGGCCGTAGTGACTGGAGGCAAGTGTAACAAATCTCCTTTAATCCCTTCTGATCTGACTGCAGACATGTTTAACGACCATTTCCTCTCAGTTGCCGAGTCTCTTGTCCCTTCAGAAGCAAGTTCTCAGCCCTACTCTTGCTCAGACAGACTAGTTGATTTTTGTAGAACGCGAACTGCAGGATCTGATCCTTTCGTGATTCCACCACTGGCAGTGCACGAAGTCGGTAGGGCAATTAGTTCAATGAAGAATAAGAAATCGTCAGGGCCAGATGAAATCAGCCCCAAAATACTTAAATTAGCTATTCCTTATGTTATTGAAACAATAACCTATATTTATAACTTGTGCATTCAAACGAATATTTTCCCAAAGGAACTTAAAAAGGCCAAGGTTATACCCCTCCCGAAAACAAGAGATATGACTGATGTTAATAACTATCGCCCCATCTCACTATTGTCCATCCTTAGTAAACCACTGGAACGGCATATCCATAAACATCTCTTGGAATATTTAGAAAATCATACATTAATCCACCCCCTTCAGTCGGGATTCAGACCAAAGCACAGCTGTCACACGGCCCTAGCGCGTCTAACTGATGTGTGGCTACGCTCAATAAATCAGGGCGAATTTACTGGCGCTGTATTTATTGACTTACGAAAAGCCTTTGATCTTGTGGACCATAAACTTCTACTTTCCAAGCTAAATGTGTATTTCGGTAGTTCGTTTGGCAATAAATGCATTTCTTCCTCAAATAACTACAGCCAGAAATCTCTTTACCACCATGGCACAACTCCACTTTTCGCCTCATATCTTAGCGACAGACAGCAGCGCGTCATGGTCAATGGATCATACTCCTCAAGCGGATTAGTAACACGGGGAGTTCCCCAGGGTTCAGTCCTAGGGCCTCTTCTGTTTTGCCTTTTTATAAATGACCTGCCGCTACATTTGACTAGCAACAAAATTTCATGTGATCTATTCGCTGATGACGCCACAATTCACACCCCGGACAAGAGTATTGATTCTTTAAATGGCCGTTTACAGCAGGGTTTGAGCGAAATTTCCACTTGGTGTTCAAACAATGAAATGATTTTAAATCCTTCCAAAACGGAATGCATGACGATAGCAACCCGTCAGAAGCACCAGCTCAAGCCACTTACACTCAGCCTGAATATCCATAACGACATCGTTACACAGGTCACGGAACACCGATTACTTGGTGTAGTTGTTGATGACCAGATGAAGTGGCAATCGCACATAAATGCTGTATGTAAAACTGTTGCTAGAAATGTTTTTATGCTTTCAAAGTTGAAGTACTTTATCAATGTTGATGCCCGCAAGTTATTTTACAATGCACATGTCAAATCCCACATCGATTATGCGTCCACGATATGGGATGGCAGCGGTGACATACACTTGAAGAGGCTTAACTCCCTGCATCGGAGAGCAGCGAAACATATCCTGCCTGATTCAGCCCTGACAACTGACGAAAGACTTAAAAAACTGAAAATGCTACCTCTTAGCAAGCATCACCTCTTAAACAAGGGTGTGTTTATGTATAAAATCTGGAATGAGATTCACCCAGAATATCTTTGTAAGCTCTTTACCAAGGCAAGTTCAGGTTATTCTACTTCAAGACGAAACTTTATTACACCTCGCCCCAGGATAGATCTATTTAAAACCAGTGTATCTTTCTCAGGCGTATCTTTCTGGAACAACCTGCCTACATGTATAACACACGCTACCTCCCTCTCCTCTTTCAAGGAATGCCTCCTCAAGTACTTGTCTGCTGATACATAATCTACCACAAGTATCCGTATCAAACATGTAGGCCTACTTATCGTATAATCAGTGCATACTGCCGTATGGTTTGTCCATACTAATAATAATCGCCTAATTACATAATTCAAGTCTCTATTATAATCCAAATAATTTTTGCTGCCTGAAGTGAATTTTCACTATTGATCCAAATGATTTGCTTCGTATATAGGTCAAGTTATCATTAGCGCGTGTCTGTGTGTGCGCGCGAGCGTGTATGTGTGTGCGCGCGTTTCATGTACTTTATGTTTTCGTTTGTTTTTGTATGACCGAATGAATGAATGAATTTTGTTTAATGTCTTTTCATGTGTAATGTCTCCTAATTTTTCTTTGTGTAATTTGGTACTATTAGTATTACAATTATTATCCTGTGTTTGTAGAGTAGCAACGGCAAGTATGAAAAATGGCACACGTGCTAATTACTTCATCCGTTGAGAAATAAAGTTTCATTTCATTTCATTTCTCTCTCTCTCTCTCTCTCCGCCACTTAGCCTTTCCCTTAACTGTCAGCCGATAAACAAGTTAAGGAGCGCCGGCTGTTAGGCGTCATTATAGACAATCAATTGACATGGCATGCGCATGTAAACAGTGTGTGCAAAATTGTGTCCAGAAATCTATTTCTCCTTTCAAAACTTATCTACTTTACGAACTCACCAACCAGAAAACTCTTTTTCAGCGCTCACATCCAGTCCCACATTGACTACGCATGTACAGTCTGGGACGGGTGTAGTGATGCGTGCTTAAAGAGGCTTAATTCCCTCCACCGGAGGACAGCCAAGCTAATCCTTCCTAATAGCAGAGACGGCACTGACGAGCGACTTAGGGCCCTTGACATGCTTCCGATACGTAACCTCTGTCTGTTCAGTAAGGGCGTGTTGATGTTTAAAGTCCGAAAATCTAAAACACCCCGGTACGTCTCGGATTTGTTTAGGGATGCTAACACACCATACGAGACATCAAGGAACAAACTGTCAGTACCTAGGCCACGACTTGATATATTCAAAACTAGTCTGTCTTACTCAGGGGCCAAACTGTGGAACTCCTTTCCGGCCAATATCACCGATGCATCTTCATTGTCCACCTTCAAGGCAAGACTATTCCGGCACGTAATTGAGCCGCCGAACAAAGCGCAAAGGACTACTGCGTTCTGAATAATGACTGTTATCAAACATGCAAGTGTGTGGGCGCGTGTGTATGTGTGTGCGTGCATGTGTGCGGAACAGTGTGTTTTGTGCATATTTTGTTTATGCTGGTGTGTGCGTGCATGTGTGTGTGTGTGTGTGTGCGCGCGTGTGTGTGTGTGTGTTTGTGTATGTATGTGTGTGCGTGCATCTTGCGTGCATGTATGTGTGTGTTGGGTTAGTCAGGAGGAAGCAAAACGTCTAGATAATCTTGACGTTTATGCTTACAGTTTTTGCGTTCAATGTACCGAATGTAGTCTTATCAGTGTGTAATGTATACTATATATGTGTTTATTATGTAGTTGTATTTCATGTACCGTGTGCAATGCATATTAGGCAGACGTGGGTCGGGACTGTGCTTCGTATGACGCGGGCGTTGGTTGAAGGCCCCGGACATACATCACGATACCACGTTTGTCCGGGTCTTTAATCCATTGCTTGAGCCGTAGCGGGGTCTGACCTAACTCTGATTTATATACTTCCGTGTGTGTGCGTGCGCGCGCGTGTGTGTGTGTGTGTGTGTGTGTGTGTAAGTGTGTGCAAGCGCGTGTGCGTGCCGCGTGCGTGCGTGTGTGTGTGCGTGTGTGTGTGCGTGTGTGTGTGCGTGTGTGTGTGCGTGTGTGTGTGTGCGTGCGTGCGTGTATTTTCATATAGTTTGTAGCAAGGGCAAGAATGAAAAAAGGTCTGCGCACCTATTCTTTTATCCTTGGAAAATAAAGTTTCATTTCATTTCTCTCTCTCTCTCTCTCTCTCTCTCTCTCTCTCTCTCTCTCTCTCTCTCTCTCTCTCTCTCTCTCTCTCTCTCTCTCTCTCTCTCTCTCTCTCTCTCGTGGCGAGGGCATTGAAGCTGATTGCCCTTAGGATCCGTAACGGTGACCCTCCCTACGCCCCCTACCATCAGCTGAGCCGGGGAGCCCGGCCAAGGGAACGGGCCTAATCCAGCCATCAGCCGAAACGGGTCACGTGGCGATAGCAGACGGCTCGGCAACCCGTCTTTGATGTCTGCCGCCTTGAGCTAGCAGCGGCCGCCCGCCACTCGCCCACCAATCAGCCCAACCAAACACCACCCGAGAGCGTGTCAGGTTCACAGCCCGGCGGCGTACAGCAGGGCCGTATCTACGCGACTCCCCGGTTCCAAACCGCCGACTTCCCGCCGCTGCAGCCGTCAGGGGCAGGACCCATTGTCCCACCAGTGGCAGAATCACCGACGAACGCCTGGAGCCATGTTTTGGACCCACCACAAATGCAAGCACTAAAGCTGCTCGCGCAGTTCTTCAGTACAATCACTTTCGTAATCGGCGTCCCACAATCCCTGTCACATTCAGTTCCCAATGAACGAATCTTTTGCAGTTCTTGCAAGTTGTGAACTATATACAAATGGCAGATGAAGGGTGATCCATGACAGCGTGGGTGTTGCGCGGCCTTGTCAGCTATGCACCTTTGCATGGCTCGCCAGGTGCGGCACCTTTGTCGGCTTGGTCATCTATCCGTCCGCACATTGAACTGAAGATGATATGGGTCATGCATACACGGAAGCATGAGTCAGTGCGGGTGTGTATGTGTGCGTATTTATGTGGTGTGTGTGTGTGTGTGTGTGTGTGTGTGTGTGTGTGTGTGTGTGTGTGTGTGTGTGTGTGTGTGTGTGTGTGTGTGTGTACACGGAAGGGCTCAAATGGGTTACTGTCTTTACCATCCTTATGAAAACTGGGGGGGGGGGGGGGGGGGTGTTAAAATCTGGGTGACCAAGTCAGACACCCATTTTTTTCTGAGGGTTGTTTCTGCATTGTCTTGGGGTAAAGATTCATAAAAAATAAAAATATCAGTTTTTCTCGTTTTGGCGTTAAAACATGCACTTTTGTGTTTAACAGACACGCCTGTAGTGTGTTTGAAAACTTGTCCCTCCCAGCAATGTGTGTGTGTGTTGTGCGCACAGAACCCTGAAAATGAGCGTGTATGTATTACATCACCCTTCTCAGCTATAAATAACTTCATAGCTGATATGGGTCAGGGGGGATATTTTGTTGTTTCAGGGAGTAAACTGTTTATGTTTCTACAAAATTAGGTTTGTTATTTGAGGGTGTGGTTGTTTTGTTAAAAAAAGTGTTGAGTTGTAATGTACTTCCGGGGTGATGTGGAAAAAGGTCATGTCTACAAATTTGAGATTCATGTATACGTTCACCAGGGACTTAGCCTATACGTTTTCTACGTTTGTTTCCATGTCAGATGAAGAATATTTGATCTGAAACGTCGTTCTTTGTTTCTATTTTAAAGGGTTTTCCGCCACTATCTTCTGTTTTAGTTTGACTTCTAGCCTATAATTATATTCGTGCGCCCGTTGCTAAGAAGTGAAGTGATTGTATGAGTGCGCATTGTAAGAGAGGACGTTTAGACTTTGGGTGAGGCTGTTGTTGTCTTTTGTTCTGCCCGACCTTTTGGTTGAACCTATTGCTTTATTTTGTAGGTTTATCGATGTTATCAATGCCGCATCTCCTTTTGGATTGTATGCACAAATTGATTGAATGGAAATGACGTCACAGAGTCAGCGTCGTTTCATGCGTCGTCTGCTACAGTCAGTCGTTTAGTGCAGTTAAAAGAGTGCAGGCTTGGATGGGCCATTTTCTGATGTAATAGTAAAGTATTATTTGTGTGAATGCTGTCCGTTTGAAGGAAGGTTGATTGATTGTACATTGCTTAACGTCCCGACAGCAACAAGACTTTCTCAGGACGTGCCTGCACTGCTAGTGACAAAAACTCAACAGAATATTGAATGTATGTCGCCAGCCGGTCCAATACGTTAAATAAAACCTACGACATGGGGCCTAAATAAAGCTAAGACCATTTAGCAACACACATCGAATATCAAGAGCCACAGGCAGCGCAGACAGTAGGGAGAGTTTAAAAAAGGAAAATGCAGGTGAATGGACCAAGGGTAGACCACATGCCCCCGGAATATAGAAACCCCCCCCCCCCCTTTGGGGCTGACCAGGGTGCCCCTGGGAACTAAAAAGTCCCCCAGGGCAGACCCGGATGGGGGTGTTTGAAGGAAGGACTGGAAAGTCGAGTGTTGAGGGCAGACCTGTTGGGGGTGTTTCAGGGAAGGACTGGAAAGTCGAGTGTTGAGCGAAGAGAGAAGGCGAGGATGGGAAAAATATCCAGCACTATACGTTGAAATAGATGCATATCAGTTACGACACGCTTGTAAATTAAAACACTTTTAACCCCACCCGGGTCTGCCCTGGGGGACGTGGGTGGGGTTAACTACTTTTTATTTCCCAGGGGCACCCTGGTCAGCCCCACAGGGTGGGTTTTTCTCTCTATTCTGGGGCATGTGTCTCTGTCGGCCCTTTGTCCATTCACCTGTATTTGCCTTTATAAAACTCTCCCTTCTGTCTGCACTGCCTGTAGCTCTTGATATTGGATGTGTGTTGCTAAATGGTCTTAGCTTTATGTAGGCCCCATGTGTTAGGTTTATTTAATGTATTTGACCGGCTGGCGACATACATTCAATGTTCTGTTTAGTTGTTGTTTTTTCACAAGCAGTGCAGGCACGTCCTGAGAAAGCCTTGTTGCTGTCGGGACGTTAAGTAATGTACAATAAAACACTTTTAACATTAAGAAAAGTTGAGTTAAAAGAGGTTTTAAAACAGTTTTCATAAAAACTTTTGCCCGACACGCTTCTAAAAACAACATTTTCTTAGTTTTAAACCTTGTATCGCGCCATAAACGCCGCGATTGCTTTTCAGTCTTAGCTGTCCTATAGTGTGGAATGTGGGACTTAGCCAACTGGATCCATCTGGTGCACTCCAAATGAGTATTTGTGAGTGGTTCGACGTGCAACTCAGTGTGCGCCTCTGAAATGACCTACTAATGAAAATCTTTCATTCATAAGAGCGCATTGAGCAGCTCTATAAACCAAAAGTGATGACCCCCTCTCCCCCCCCCCCCACACACACACACTTCTCCCCCCCCCCCCTCCCCCAACCCCCTTACAACCCCACTCAAACAATCATAATAGTAAAATCAACCAAAGGTATCTTTAGTGAGGTATTTTCACTGTAATCCCAGTTTTGTGTGAGAGGCACCCACTTTTTGGGTAAAAACCCATTTTTTTTTTCCATCCAGTGGCTCTGTTTCTAGAAAATGTCTATTTTATTTTAAGTTGTAGAGCTTAGTTATAAGGTGAGTTCTAAACATTCGCATCAACTCCAGAGCCCTAGAATAAATAGAAATATGGGAACCCATTTTCACATAAAATGGTAGGTAACCCACTCTGAGGGTTTTGTGCTCATGTGTGTGTGTGTGTGTGTGTGTGTGTGTGTGTGTGTGTGTGTGTGTGTGTGTGTGTGTGTGTGTGTGTGTGTGTGTGTGTGTGTGTGTGTGTGTGTGTGTGTTAGGTGTCATCAATCAGACTCGTCTTGAAACACTGACTTTTTTTTTAGTTTGTCCTCTTTGCTGATCTGACGTTAAGCCACAAGAGTGGCCGCGTACCCAGCTAACTCTACACTCACCTACAAACGAGAGGAGACATGTTTATAGCACGGCAATAAGTTTGTTTCTGTGCTGTTCTTACTCGTATGTGGTTTAAACTGAGTGAACTCGTACTGCAGATATCTTATGTTGACCTGCTCGTGACTTAAACAGATGATATTAATCATTTCATCTCTGCATGTTTGGCCATATACCGTCATAGGAGCGCACGTGTGAGACGTGTGTTTACGGGACCTCGTATCTTATAACCGACTCGAACTCCTTACTATATGCAACGCACTTTTGTTTTGTGTCGATTTACTTTCTATTGCTTATGTGACTGTCTATATTGACTATAGATTTTACGGGAAAAGTCAACTTACTTTTATTATTATTATTATTTTAATTTTTTTTTCTTCCCGTTAAAGCGTATCTGAGCAAGTCAGATCAGTGAATATTGGCGAGTGCTCGTTACATTTTTCCAGCCTCACAAATATTCAATGTCGCTTTTTCCGTGAAGTTTGCTGTTTGTTTGCCTTACATTTGTTACTTTTATTACTCGCATACTACTTTCGGTTCATGTACTCTACTTCCCCTTAGTTCCATTACTTATTTTTAACGCCAAAATTACCTTACAAGATAATGTGCAAAAAAAGGCCAAACATTTCGAATTGGCCATTTAAATGTATATCACCTGGCGAACAAAGTGCCGGACGTTTGCGTTTATGTTAACTCACCTAGTTACTTTCATCTTTTTGGTATAACCGAGACACGCCTTGCCTCCCACATCAGTAATGAGGCCATCGCCATTCCAAATTACTCCATTCTTAGGAGAGATCCGTCAGTCCAGGGTGAGAGGTGTAGCGGTCTATATCCACAACTCAGTTAAACACATAAACCGCAGGCGCCGAGACTTAGAAACTAGCGATGTGCAATGTATTTAGATAGAGATTAGGCAATCTAAATCCCCTCCTTTACTTGTTGGGTTTCTTACAGAAATCCTGCGGCCACTTTTGAGTGGTATGACAACTTTGTACTCTTAATTGATAAAACAGATATTCATAAAAGCAAACTTCTCCTTCTAGGGGATTTTAACATTGACACTCTTAAACCTCACCCATCATGGGAGGTACCACTACCTTAGTCGGCCTTCAACAAATGGTAACATCGCCCACTAGAGTTACGCCATCGTCAGCCACTGTTATAGACCATATTTATACAAATAAACCGCTGGCAGTTAGCAACGTTCACGTTGGTAGTCTTAGCGTAAGCGACCACTATCCGGTGAGCTGCACGTGGCTGTCCAAGCTTCCAAAACTAAAAAAGCAAGGACATACGTGCATAACATACAGATCATTTAAAAAGTTCAATAAAAATACCTTTCTGTCTGATCTAGCATCTGCAGAGTTTACTGAAGTCTACAATGAAACCTACCCAAATAAAGCACTAGATACGTGGTATCACATCTTTCTCAGAGTGCTAGATAAACACGCGGCCTTGAGACAACAAAGAGTTAAATACGCCACTTTACCACCCTGGCTGACTGCGGATCTTATCGAGGCCATGGAGCACAGGGATGAGCTGAGAAGAGAGAAGCGTTTCACCGATTACAAGAAAGAACGTAATCGAATAAAATCCATGGTTCTGAAGGCAAAGAAATTACTTTTCGATAAAGTTATTCACGAAAGTAAAGACTGTGCCACAATATGGTGTGCGATAAATTTAGTAACTAGAGGCACGAATAAAAGCACAGCTCCTTTACCGCCGCATCTCACAGCAAACAGCTTCAACAGCCAGTTCGTATCCGTAGCAGAATCATTAATCCCGCCGGGAACTGAGTCGCATGACTATGTATGCCCGGACAACTTAGTCGATTTCTGCAAGCAGAGAACTGCCGGCACAAAACCTTTCATCATACCCACTATAGCGGTCCATGAAGTTGGTAAATTAATTACATCCTTGGAAAATACAAAAAATCATCAGGACTGGATGAGATTAGTGCGAAAATACTCAAGATATCCCTCCCTTACATTAAAGAGAGTATCACTTATATCTACAACCTCTGTATAATTTTAATTGTTTTCCAGACGCATTTAAAGACGCGAAAGTAATACCTCTACCTAAATCTAAAGATCTTAGTGAAATTAATAATTTTAGGCCCATATCACTTCTACCTGTTCTGTCCAAGCCCTTAGAACGGTATATTCACAAGCATCTATCTATATACATGGAAAGCCGAAAATTAATCTATTGACATTGCAGTCGAGCTTCAGATCAGAACACTCATTTAACACTGCGCTGATACGGATGATAGACACCTGGTTATCTTCCATCAACGACTCAAAACTTACAGGAGTCACGTTTCTAGATTTCCGTAAAGCCTTTGATCTAGTAAACCACGAAATACTGATCAAGAAAGTATCCA